>JASDQU010739206.1:89216-99623 GCA_032191745.1 Picea mariana | reverse complement strand
TGACAATAGAGATATTGTCAATGGTAAAACGAGCACATCCATTATATTCTAACAGGTTATGGGCCCACACCTCCTTCATTCAGTCTAACCAATGGAAGGAAACATAGCCAGAATGATATTAAGCTCGTTGAAGAACTGCCACTAGGGTTTCTAGTAGGAGCAGTCACCAAAGTAGTGTCATTAGGGTTACTAGCAGATGCAGTTGTAGAAACCCTAATCCTCTCGTTGAGACACCTTAAGTGAAGAGATTTACCTAATCTCCAGATAGATCAGTGTGCTCTAGCCTAGTGCATCTCCTGGTACTCTCAACAAGCCAAGACGTCAAGTTTGAGTTTGTGGTCAAATCTAGGGTTTGACCAAGTCAAAGAAGCCATGACTTATTCTATGAAGTCAGAGAACAAGNCGGGTAAAGGGATTCCTAACTAGGATAAAGGCTCATAGACAATATGAAGGACTTCGTCTCAGGTTCCAACTCAAACTAACAAACCATAGTCCCTCATGTTGATATTATGGTAGCTGCGGGAGGTATTTAACTCCACGTGTAAACTTGAAGAGGATATAATACTCTAGGAAGCAAGAAGAAACCTTAATGAGTTGGATAATAACCCTAGAAGACTCGTCAGGTCAAGAAGATAATTTTATATTAGGTTATTAGCCTCCAAGAAAAGAAGTCGACTAGAAATAATAATATATACTGAACAAACAGATACCCAGAATGAGAAGTTGGCCCAGGAAGTTAGCCAGAATTAGTATAAATATAGGAGGCCAGTTCTCATTATGGCAAGTAGTCTCAAAATTGCAGAGCAACACTTGTGCGCACTGCAGTGCCCATTTTTGTGCGCGGGTTTGGAGGAGAGTTGTCGGTGCAACTGTTGCAGCTAGCAGTTACGTTTTGTCTTGGACTATCTCTTGGATAGGGTTAGTACTATCTGATCAGCTCTTGTTGGTGCATTATCCTTGGGGAAAGGTGCACTACTCGTTTTTTGGCTATCTAGCCTAGGGTTTGCTTTTGGAGTGATTCTCTATCAAGGTTAAGGTGCTCGAAGGGTGGCTTCGGCCTATGGTTGGGTGACAATAGAGATATTGTGAATGGTAAAATGAGCACATCCATTATATTCTAACAGTTTATGGGCCCACACCTCCTTCATTCAGTCTAACCACTGGAAAGAAACATAGCCAGAATGATATTAAGCTCGTTGAAGAACTGCCACTAGGGTTTCTAGTAGGAGTAGTCACCAAAGTAGTGTTGTTAGGGTTACTAGCAGATGCAATTGTAGAAACCCTAATCCTCTCATTGAGACACCTTAAGTGAAGAGATTGACCTAATCTCCAGATAGATCAGTGTGCCCTATCCTAGTGCATCTCCTGGTACTCTCAACAAGCCAAGACGTCAAGTTTGAGTTTGTGGTCAAATCTAGGGTTTGACCAAGTCAAAGAAGCCATGACTTATTCTATGAAGTCAGAGAACAAGTTAGATGGAGCCTCTAACTTAGTGTGGAAGACAAGGATTAACCTCATCCTTGCCAAGAATAAAGTGCTTGATATCGTGAATGGAAAGATCATGGAACCAGAGTTTTAAGAAGGAAAAGAGAAGGAACCACAGAACGTTGCAGTTATGGAGAAGTTCAAAGACGGTGACATCAATTCCATGAGTATCATAGTGGAATCTATAAAATACCACTTGATACCCTACATCTCCCATCTTGACTCATCGAAGAAGATGTACGATGCCCTAACAAATCTCTTCTTGGTCAGAAACATCGGACAAGTTATGAGTCTGAAGAATGATCTCTGTGACATGAAGGTGAATGATGAGGATAGCATAACATCATACTTTGTGAGGATCTCCCATTTAAGAGATCAACCGCAAGCTATTGAAGAGATCATTTCAGAGAAGGAATTGGTAAACATAGTACTCAATGGTCTTCCCAAGACGTGGGATGCATTTGCTGCAAGCACGAACACAAGAAAGAAGTATCCTACATTTGAAGAACTTTGGACTTTTTGTGCTCAAGAATAATCCAGGATCAGTGCAAAAGAGAAACCCCAAAAGAAGTATGATGATCATGGCTTCACAACAAGATTCAAGAATTTCAGGAACAAAAGGAAGTTTGGCTCAAGGAGGAAGCCAAATCAAGAGAAAGACATTTCATAAATACAATGCTTCAACTGTCGAAAGTATGGTCACTACAAGAATCATTGTCCCGAGCTAAAGAAAAGGAAGGAGAAACATGAAGCATCAGTTGCCGGAGAAAAATAACCTACAAAGAAGACTAAGCAAGATGAAAGAGACTTCTTCTTCTTAAGGTAACAATACTCTTCTTATTTCTTGTACATATCTTGTTTGCATCATCTTTGTACATATCTTGTATATCTATCTCTTGGAAGATAATGTGTTCCAAAAAGAACCATACCTATGGAAAAACAACAAAATAAGGATTTCTATCATTATACAATTTAGATCATACAAATCATGTGGAAGCTATTACAAGACAAGACAAAATTAGAATCAATCTTGAAGAGACTTAGAAGAAGCAAAGACAGAAAGAAGTCATCAATCAAGAGAAAATTGGAGAAAGACTTATGATGTTTTGTAGAATACAATAAGGATGCAGACGGAAGCGTGGACTCTGTCAGATGAAGGGAGCCAATTATATGCACTCATACATGAAGCAAGGATTAGGAGGGAGATAATCCTATGATCCATTGAAGATGATGAAGTATATATCCATGGTAGCAGCCATGAAAGATAGTACGTGTCCAGTTCAACCTTAGTAGAAGTCTTCTTCGAAGAGATGCCTTAAAGTATCCATGGTTGTCCATCCACATTCGTGATCCTATGATGAAAGAAAGAAATGGAATATTTAGGGAATGGAATCTATAATAAACTCCATGGACCCAAGAACTAAAGAAACACATCAAGAAGAACATGAATATTCCAAGAAAGAAAGAGAATTCAGAACAACCAATCATTGTATTAAGAATCACAAGATTACCAGCCTGATATGAACTCACTAAAAGCAATCAACTAAAAGTTGTGGTGAAGAACAGGGTATATATGCAAGCGTTGCAAGATCCAAAACTAGGGGTTCTCCCAGATGGAGGGAGAAGACTATGATGATTACTTGTTCCATTAAATCAAACATGCCTCTACATAAGTCATTATATCATCTGCAATATCCATAGGTTGGGGTTCTACATCAAGATAAATGAAAATACCGTTCTCTTAAGAAATTGAACAAAGAGCATATGAAGATAAACCTATGATGATTCCCAAGTTGGGAGGGAGCACTGATATGTATTGACTTATGGACAATCATTTTTTCAGTTCGAAAAATGGTCCAGGATGAGCAGTTTCCTTTCTAGTTCGGAAAGTGGATTTTGATTTCTGACGGACAACACTTTCTCACTGTGGTTAACATGGGAAATGGTCTAGATTGTTGATGTATCATAGACAATGACTTCCCATTGTGGTTAACATGGGGAGTGGTCTAGGGCAGTCTCTCTTCTTGAGGGTTACTCAAGAAGACTGGCCATTCTCACTGGACAGTGATTTCTCATTATGGTTAACATGAGGAATGACCCATTTTGGAGGTTGGTACAGGACAATCTTTTCCTCTTGTGGTTAACAGAGGAAGTGGTATGGACTGTCATTCCTCAGGGTTTATACATTCTCTCTAGGGTGCACTTTGATTAGTGTAGGAGGAATGGCCTAGGGTAGGGAATGGTCTAGGCTCAATAATTAGGGACAGGTATTCCTTAGGGTTTATACATTCTCTCTAGGGTGCACTTTATTAGTGTAGGAAGAATGGACGAGGGTGGGGAATGGTTCATGTTCAGAAGATAGGACAATTATTCTTCCTACTTGAGAAGAATAGTCCATATATCTCATTGTTCTACTCTGAGGGAATATATTCTTTTAGATCTCATAGATGTGAATGAAAGATTGGCCCAAATCATTCAGTTTATAGCATAACATTGTTTTTGTGCAGGTTGATATTAGATGATTGTTATGAAGACTGTATGATAGTAGATGTATACTACTGTGGTGGATGTGTTCCAATATTCGTGACTATACGTTGTTCATCAAGTACTTATGTGTTACTTGGTGTGGTAGTGTACCACTGGATTATAGTTATGTACTACTATGAATAGACACAATTGTGTTCTATTTTGTTTCGATTTCCTTGAAGACTATCGACAGTATTGGAAATGATTATCAGTTAGATGGATAATCAAAGGACAGAGATTTCCCAGACGAAAAACGGTTCATAGCATTTACTCTACTAGATTAGAAGAATGGCTCTTGTATCACTCTGTGGAGTGAGAATCATGTCTGATTACTCAGATAGAGTATGGTTTTGAGAGATGATGCAACTGATGACACTGATGATGATGATGGTTCTCATGATCTAGTCATAATCAAGTCTATACAACTATGTTGTTGCTACTAGGTGAATGGTATCTTTTTGTGCTCAAGACCATTACCTATAATACCTCCCTAGCTAGGAGGGAGTTTTGATATTATGGTAGCTAAGGGAGGTATTTACTTCCACATGTAAACCTGACTAGGATAGAATACTCCGGGAAGCAAGAAGAAACCCTAATGAGTTGGCTAATAACCCTAGAAGACTCATTGACTCAAGAAGATAATTTTATATTAGGTTATAGTCTGCAAGAGAAGAAGTCGGCCAGAAATAATAATATATACTGAAAAGACAGATACCCAGAATGAGAAGTCGTCCCAGGCAGTTAGCCAAAATTAGTATAAATACATGAGGTTAGTTCTCATTATGGCAGGTAGTCTCAGAATTGCAGAGGAGCACTTGTGTGCACTGCAGTGCCCAGTTTTGTGCACGGGTTTGGAGGAGAGTTGTCGGTGCAGCTGCTGCAACTAACAGTTATGTTTTGGCTTGGACTATCTCTTGACTAGGGTTAGGACTATCTGATCAAATCGTGTTGGTGCGCTATCCTTGGGGAAAGGTGTACTACTCTTTGTTTGGCTATCTAGCCTAGGGTTTGCTTCCGGAGTGATTCTCTATCAAGGTTAAGGTGCTTGGAGGGTGGCTTTGGCCTATGGTTGGGTGAAAATAGAGATATTGTCAATGGTAAAATGAGCACATCCATTATATTCTAACACCTCATTCCCCACATGCCTGTCCCACACAAGAAGTGTGCCCCTTCTCTACTCAATAGTCCTTCGGCTGCCCCACTTCCTTTTCAGGCTTCAACAATAGGCTGGACTAGAAGTCTCAGAGCACTATATACACCAACATAATTGGCTATGGATATGATTTCAGGTACAATCATGAAGATACAAAGGATATCTGAATGGGTGTGAATACTCATGGATGATTGTCTGGATGGTTGAATGATGGAAGGAATGATGGAAAAGATGACAGGAAATGAACTAAGTCCCAACAATATGTATGCATGTCCCCAACTTGACTCTTGTCATGTTGGGAGCTACTTTGGCCCACTTGTACCCAACTTTAGAACTTAGGATAAAATAATTATCCATACTTTATGATTTAAGAAATATTTATATAATATTCCTTTTTGGTGTAAGCTCCCTAGCTTAGCCTCTCCCTTTACCTAACTAGTGGAGTTTAGTCCCCCATCTCTTTTATCATGGTCAGTCTGCGTGCAACGATGTATTTTATATTAATTATGAGACATGTACAAAAATAGGTGCACTGGCCTTTAACATCTAGGCTCTCCGGCCTAATCAAAACATAAACATCCTATCTTATAATAACTTGGCTCACCAGCCTATAAAACACAACATATACACAAAGGCTCCCTCACCTCAATATCGCGTGCACTTAAGTTGTTGCGTGTGGTATCCTACAATGTGCACACTTAATCATTTTACTGCACAGTACATATGCACACTATGCCATGAATGTGCATACAAATGATATCAAAAGAGCTCACCAACTTAAGTACATTTTCATTTACATTACAATTGTAGAGTCCTACTCCCCAATCGATGTGGCCGAGAACACGCTCCTAACACCCATAACACATTTCCCAGTCACAACACATCCCCTAACTCCATCTGGAATACCATTTCTTCAGATCCCTATACTACATTCTTGGTCATCCTACCAATCTCCTCGTACATATCTAAGTTAGAAACTATGAAACTCATGAACAAATCTTGTGCCCCTTGTCATGTGTGAGTGGTTCCCACTGTATAATAACCATGCAATCCTCCAAGGCAAACATCCTTCTCATCCAAGTCACGAACATCCAATGAACTTCTATCCAAGTCACAAAAAACTCTATGTGTCTTCACATGCTACCACTAATCATGTGTCCTCGTACAAACAGTCACAAGGTGTGGTTAGACACTTGGTATAGTCCACTTTAGACCACCATAAATCATCTTTGCAAGTGTCCTCATCCTCCCGGTTCAAATACCACATACATTGTCATAACTTGACAATGTGAAACTGTCCAACCTAATGAGGACTCTATCTCATTGACCTTATAAATCCCTGAAGCCATCTCATCGATGCCAAATAACTTTAGTTTCACCCATTGTAATTCACCATGAAAAGTCATCAAGAATCCATCCACATGTTTGGAAATCTGCCAAAAAACATATTGTTTTGATCTAATCTCTCCGCCAATCCATCAGAACTCCCAACCTGCCACACCATCGAGATGCAATAGTCCACAGGTCCTTGTATATAAAATATGCTCCATGTCTCAAACCAGAGACCATCTAACCTATCGCGACTTACAACCATCATTGTAGCTCCCTCTTAGAGCTATCACCAATGACCTTCCTGGAACAAGAACAAGAACAAGAAAAAGAACAACACTCCTCTAATGTTGTATCCAAAAACGTGTCTCAATGATGATCCCCTTATCTTTAGATCCAAGCTATGATACCATGTCAATTTTCACATGCAAATCTGTGTGACTAATTTTCAAATCTAAAAATTGCTTCCTAGGTATCTAACAGTAAAACCCTAGCTGTTAGCACTAAACATATTTGCATTGAAAAATATTGACTAAAAACATATGCAGTGAAAGCACAGATATTAGAGATGAATCATAAATACAAATGATACACTATTTAAGTTTTTTAATATTGTTATCATCAGAAATCTCGAGGGAAAAACCAACCCTCCCAGCCAATACAATATCACCAAAATCTGAGGACAACCTTGTCCTCCAAATTCACAAAAAATGAGAACAACCTTGTTCTCCAATAACCATACAAATCAGAAAACCAAACCTCAACAATATCCCTGGAAATATCCTTTTCCGAAAAATCAATTGTAGACCACCTGTACATCCTACTAACATCACATGTCAGCCTGTACGGATTTGTACCTACCCAAATAATCAGATACATGATTCACCCTCTTCCAACCTACGTATATGCACAGTTCACCTTCTTGCAACATGTGTATATACGTGATTCACCTCGCATGTGACATGTGTATATATGTGGTTCGTCCCACCTATGACCTAAGTATATACATGATTCATCGCACCTGTGACCTGCGTATATACACAATTCATCACACTTGTGACCTGTGTATATACATGATTCGTCACACCAGTGACCTGTGTATATACACGATTTGTCCCATTGCAAATCATGTATTGTATGAAAAAAATTGCTCCACACATGTGGCCTTCTTTGTTTCTCTCTCTTCAGCCATATTCACCATCTTGCACGCTTTCCCTTTGCTAATATCACCAAGCCTCCTAACACAAGTGTGTTGGTTATGGAGCCTAATTATCTTCACAATTTAGAGGTTTGTTTCAGTTGTGCTTGGATCCCATTTCTTAACAGGGGGGTGTGGGGGGGATTTCCCCCCCACTATTATTGTCAGGGGGGTGGAGAAAATTAATGGAGCCCCCCCGAAGAAAATTTTTGGGAAAAGTTTCCTTGTAAAATATTATAATTTCATTGTCAATATGGACCATTCATTGTAAGGTCGCATATCTAACGATATAATTTATATTAGGGATTTATTCCCTAGAAGGAAATCGTCGTTTATGAGGGAATTGTATTGCGACGATAAGTGATAGTGAATATTGTATTATGAGGGAGAAGACTGTGAGAGAAAGAAAAGGAAGTTACAACTGGCGTGTTGTAGGTTTTATCCCTTCATTTCGATGGATAATAAAAAGAAAGGACCTGCTAATTTCTCTAGTGGACGTAGCCCACACTGAATGAACCACATATATTTGTGTCTCTATTGTATTGTGTATCTTCTATGTTTTATTTCTACATTTGTTTTTGTTTTATTGCTCAGTGATATTGTCTTTCTAACAAAGTGTAGACTCACTTATGCTAGCTCCATCATGTCTCCACATGCTCTACATGATGTGTAATGTCACAATGATCTCTCTTCTTTATATACAATCCTCAGGGGTCAACATAGAATCCACTCCATAAGTCAACATCAAACTAGGATTTCCTTGTGGGTGTGAAGCCCCAAAACAAGCCCATAAATCTCACCACCAAAACCATGAAGCCCCAGTTTCATACCAATGGCATTTTTATCCAAACGAAGAGTGTAATTTGGTGCCCATGACAATTTCCACATGACCAATAACTAGGGAATGTGAGAATACGTGACCGAAGATACAAAAATCAGCACTATTCAACTAAGAAAAATAATATTTCTATGCAGTCCCATTCTGTATCTGCCTCTATTTGATCCCATATGAATTATCAAATGTTGAGATCTTGGAAGGTATCGACAACACACTAGTTTCTTTTGTGAAAATTTATGAAATCACAAAGCAAGGCTGCTACACCTCCTATTCCCAGCTCTATATCTATTTGAATCTCACAAAATCCTTACCAAACTCAATTAGCCTTAGCTATCAAGCCACAAAATGTGTGCAAGAAATCGACTACGAACATATTCCCTTACATTGTCAAAAGTGTCATGAGCATGACCACCACTTTTGGTATTTTATTCTAAATGTGTCACCACAAACAAGGCATTCCTCCCCCTCAAAAGATGCAGAGGGATTTGATCAAGTTCTAAAAAGAAGACGACCTAGACGACAGCCTGCCCCCACCCCACAATCGGGCAAAGACATCAGAATGAGCAATGCTTATGAGGCATTATTGTAGAGTGAAGAGGACCCATACAACTCCCCTTTAAATTAAACTCAACAAAGGAAAGATCCTAGTAAATCCAACAATGCAGATGAAAATGATAAGCGCCAAAAGACTATGGACCAAAATCCTCTGGAGCTAGCTGATAGGGAGGAGTAAATGAAGGAAGGAATTCCTGATCAAATTGATTAAGAGGACGAAGATAAGATGGACCTCACTGACATGGATCTTCAATCCATTGCAGTTACATGTGAACTTCATGATCCACACTCCATCCCTGAACAACAACTCCAACTATTGAAGGATTCCTTTGTGCACAATAAGGAGTTTTGATATTCAACCTCCAAAGGTAAGCACACCATTTCCTCCTCCCTATATGTCAAAACTCATTCCTCCAATGATAATCCTAAATTATCAAAAGAAGAAAAGAAAAGGGATCACCAAACTAATAAACAACTCCTCCAAGAGCTTGGATAACTCCCAACCAATTCTGGTTGTATTGCATTAATGAAAAACAATTTTCTACCAAGCCCCCCCCATTTCCCATGAAGATCGTCTCTTTGAATATTTGTGGCCTGAATGGTAAAAGTAAGAAAAGATCACTTAAGAACAAAATCCTCAAAGAACAACCCACAATTGTAATGCTCCAATAAACCAAATGCCATAGAGATCTCATTTTTCTATGACCCCCAAAATCTAGTCAGGAATTCATGTAACAACGGTTGATGCATTGGGGATGGTGGGAGGCCTAACACTCTTATGGAACCCATCAGAAGTCTCCTTGTCCAATTTCTTCTCCACCCATCATTCTCTCTCATCTAGATTCCAACTGATTGGCTGCTTAAATTCTGGCTACCTTGCCAATGTCTATGGTCTTCAAATAGTCCCTAATAAACTCATTTTTGTAAGGTCAATACAGGCACCTAGTTGCATCATTGATAACTACCATTAGCTAATCGAAAGAGACTTCAACATTAACACCTCAATAAGTGGAATAAAGAAGAGTTTGGAGATATATTAAAAAAAAAAAGAATTGGAATATATGTTGGAGTAGATCCAATAATCCATGATTCTAGAAGGTAAATTAGAGTAGCTGACAAAAGAAGAGGCAATTCTCCAAAAATAATTAGAAAATGGAGATAGGTAAGAGGAACTTCTTTGGAAACAAAAATATAGAATAAGATGGCTCAAAGAGGGTGAGAAAAAATCCAATTTTTTTCACAAATCAATAATCCAACAACACCACCACAACAAAATCTCCACCATCAAAGATAGCCAAGGAAATATTTTGAAAGACCATGTAG
>JASDQU010739206.1:22956-52857 GCA_032191745.1 Picea mariana | reverse complement strand
ATCAGTAGATGGATAGTTATCCTCTAGGAATTCAACTTGGATTTTGTTTCAGCGAAATCCAAAAAATCGTTGGTGTTAAGAACCAAATATCAATATAGCATAGAAAAACCTCAGAATAAGTACTCAATGCCTTGAAAAAGAGATAATTTCTGATAATAATCCTCTTCGAGGGGGCATCCTCCTTTTATCCAACATAAATTTTCAATTACAAGATGATTCCAAATGAAAATGTCTCCTTGGTATATATAGAGGACTAGGAGGTATAATTACAACTAATGGAATAAAGCCGACATAAATAAAATAACATTAATAATGTAATATGCCCCAATTAAGGGGTAATGAGCCAATATTAGGGCTTAACATGCCCCTCCCCTTGAGACAAGTGTTGTCCACAATGCTTGAGTAACTCTGGATGCTTTTGTATAAAATACTAATCTTCCCAAGTGGAATCTTCAGCTGATAGTTTCCTCCATTTAATGAGATACTCTGAAATGGATCTATTCCTTAGTTGGTGAATTCTTGCGGCAGTGATGGCCTCAAGATCCAATATGATTTTTCCTTCCTCGTCAAGTTCTAAAAATATAGTTTGAAATGGGATCTTTTCTCCTATAACCTTCTTTAAGAATGAAACATGGAAAACTGGGTGTACTCGTGAAGATGGAGGCAACTCCAATTTGTATGCCATAGTACCAATCTTTTGCAACACCTTATAAGGGACATAGTATTTTGGTGATAATTTATTATCCTTCTTGGCTTTCTTGAGGGACATCTGTTTGTATGGTTGTAGTCTTAAAAACACCCAATCCCCTACTTCAAAACTTCTTTCACTACGATGTTTATCTGCTTGTTGTTTCATGCGATTCTGTGCCATGGTCAGGTTGTCCTTTAAGATTTGGAGAAATTGTTGTTGATTCTCCATGTGATCTTCCACTGCTTGAAACTTAGATTTTTCTTTTAGAGAAAAAGTGATGGAAGGAGGGTGGTATCCATAGAGTGCCATAAATGGTGTCATTTTTGTTGCCTTATGAAAGGAAGTGTTATACCACCATTCTGCCAAGGGTAACCATCTGATCCATTGTGTTTGTTTATCAGAGACCAAGAAACGAAGGTAGCCTTCCAGACATTTGTTCACTATCTTGGTTTGTCCATCAGATGGAGGATGATAGAATGAGCTAGGAGCCAATTGAGTACCCAAACAAGAAAATAATTCTGTTCAAAAATCTCCAGTGAAGATGAGATCTATGTCACTTACAATAATCTTTGGGCTGCCATGTATCTTTTGAACTGTCTCCATGAATGTGGTGGCAACTGTACTAGATTTGAAGGGACGAGAGAGTGCACAAAAGTGTGCGTACTTGGTCAGTCTATCAACAATCACCATGATGACACTCTTTCCTTCATACTTCGGTAACCCTATGATGAAATCCATGGAAAACTCCTCCCAACGCTGACTTGGGATGGCTAATGGTTGTAAAAGACCTGGGGTCTTAATTGTTTCCACCTTATTTTGTTGGCAAACCAAAAATTCTTCCACAAACCTTTGAACATTAGTTTTAAGGCCATCCCAAAAAAATCCTTCTTGACTCTATGGTAGGTTTTCAAAAATCCCGAGTGCCCTCCTACTGGAGAGGTGTGCAATTCCAAGAGTACCTTTTGTTTGAGTTGAGAGTTCTTACACAAATATAAGTGATCTTTGTACCATAGTGAATTATTTTTCCATCTAAATGTATCTGATGTATTGGAATCCTGATACAACTTTTGAATGAGAGTCCACACTTTTTTTTCATTCTTCCATTCATCCCTTTCTTCTATTATCCAATCAGGTTGGATGATTGAGATAGCACAGAGAAAGGCCTCAACATCTTCATCCTTTCTTGAGAGTGCATCTGCCACAACATTTTTCTTCCCCTTTTTATAGATGATTTCAAAATCATAACCCAATATCTTGGTTACCCATTTTTGTTGTTCTTCTGAAGATAGTCTTTGTTCCAAGAAGTATTTAAGACTATCATAATCTATTTTGACCTTGAAGTTCCTACCTATTAGGTAAGGATGCCATTTCTTCAATGCATGTAGTATTTCCATCATTTCCATCTCATAAATGGGTTTGTGTAAGTCCTTTCCCTTGAGTGGCTGACTTTCCAAAGCTATGGGCCCTCCTTCTTGCATTAGGACAACACGAATTCCATTTCCCGAGGCATCACATTCCACAATAAAGGCTTTTGTGAAGTTTGGAGTGGTCAAGACAGGAGCTTTGCTAGTTCATCATGGCCTTAATCTTGTTAGGGTCTACCTTGACACCTTCATGAGATACAATATGAGCCAAATACTCTACTTCCTTCACTCCAAAGAAACATTTGGATGGTTTGGCATATAGTTGTTTCTCATTTAGTAGTTGTAGAACCTTGTCAACATGTCGCACATGATCCTCCCAAGACTTGTTATAGATTAGTATATCATCAAAAAATACTAAGACAAATTTTCGAAGGAAGGGCTTGAAAATGGAATTCATCAATCCTTGGAATGTGGAAGGTGCATTTGTAAGGCCAAAAGGCATGACCAAAAATTCATAATGAACTTCATGAGTTTGGAATGTTGTTTTTGGGATATATTCTTCCTTCATTCTAATTTGATGATACCTTGAACGAAGATCCAATTTTTTGAAATAGATTGCTCCATGTAGTTCATCTAACAATTCATCAATTACGAGAATGGGAAACTTATCTTTAATAGTGATATTGTTGAGCTCTCTATAATTTGGACACATATGCCATGAGCTATCTTTCTTGAATACCATTACCACTGGTGCAGAGTAAGAACTTTGGCTAGGTCTAATAATGCCAGCCTCTAACATTTCTTCAACCATGTGCTCAATTTCACTCTTCTGGGCATAAGGGTGTATGTATGGCCTGATGTTAGGAGGAACACTCCCAGGAATTAGGTGAATTTCATGATCATGATTTTGAGTGGGTGGAAGACCTTTGGGAATGTCTTCAAATTCTTTGGAATTCTTATCAATGATCCCTTGGATATCTTGAGGAATATATGGCTTAGATGTTTGAACATCTAGTGAGCATAGTTGTGCAATAACGCCTTGATGCCCCTTTTTCAATAGTTTTGTCATGCCATTAGAGCTTATCACCTTACCAGGTTTCCCTGTGATACCTCTTAACTCAATTTCTTTTCCTTCCAATGAAAATTTCATGAAAAGTTCTTGAAAATTAAAATCCATTGTTCCTAATGATTGCAACCATTGGATTCCTAGTACAACATCTACACCACCCATGGGTATAGAAATCATTGGAATATTCATTACGTATTCCCCCATAGTAAGATTGATCTTATTGCATTTTCCTGAGCAATTGATAGTTCCTCCATCTGCAATCATTGCTTGAAACTATGGCGCTGGATATACAAATCAATTGAGAGCTTTGGCTAATTTATAGTGAATGGAATTATGAGTACTGCCAGAATCAATTAGGACTATTACCTTTTTATTTTTGATGTATCCTTCGATCTTGAGCATTTGAGGAGTGGTAATTCCAGCCAATGCATTACACGATATTGTGGGAGTCAACTCTTCAGACAAAATTGCTTCTATGTTTTCATCTTGAGATGGTTCTTGTTCTTGTTCTTCTTCCTCTTCACAATCTATGTAGAATAATTTCTTCTCACCACACTTATGTCCCTTACTGTACTTGCTGTTCCAATTAAAGTATAAACCTTTTTCTTTTATTTCCTCTAATTGTTGAGGTGTCAACCTTGTAGGTTGAAGTGTTTTAGAAGAAGGAGCATTGTTCTCTCTATAGATGTTAGGATTGGTCCTTCTAGTAGCCATAGCCATAATTTTACTTTCAACATTTCTTTCCACCTTAAATGCATTCTCCAATGATTTGGGTTCCCAAAGGTGAACCTCATGTTGAATGCTATCCTTTAAAGTTCCTATGAATACATCAATCAAGTGCTCATCTGGAATATTTGTTACCTTTATATTCAATCTATGGAAGTTCTCAATGTGCTCGGTAACTGAACCCTTTTGCTTGAGATTTATCAATTATCTAAAGAAGGTATTTCTCCTTGTATCCTCATAGTGTGCTATCATTTCTTCCGTGAAAATTTTCCAAGTGATGAGTGATTTGTGAGAACAAAGCCATCGATACCATACAAATTGATTGGGTTTCTAAATATAAAGAAGCAATTCGTACCTTTTGTGTATGTGGCACATTATGTAGATGAAAGAATTGCTCCATCTGAAGTATCCATGTGATTGGGTCCTTGCCATCAACCTTCCTCATATCGATCTTAGGAACGTGGTTGGTCTTCAACCCAAAGTTGGAATTTCCCCATTATTGATTCACCTTTCTTGTGTCCTCATCATGAAATTCATGGTATGCATTTTCACTTTCAGGTGTCTTCTCTGTTACAAAGTTTTTCAATACTTCTATGATGTCCTCTTTTAAACCATCCATCTTAGTGTTTATTGCCTCCAACTTAGCTTCCATCTCTTGTAGTTCATCTTTTGTTACTATCTTCTTTTTTAAATCATTTATGTCCCTACGCATTTCTTAACCTTCATCAAGAGTCCAAGTAGGATTTTCTATTGTACCTTGGCCAAGTATCACTTTTTGGGTGGCATGTTGGCCAAGTATCACTTTTGCACCTTGATTTTGAGGTGGTTATGCTAGACAATATTTATTCTATTGTATCTCCCACATTTTGGACCTTTTGGGTATGACACTTTATTTTATTTAGTTCTCTGATATTTCTTCTCCGCAATGCCACAGGTTTGATCAAAATTGGATGTGCCAAGTGGAATTTACGGTAACTTTCCCACAAATTGCTGATTTTTGTCCTTTCCAGAAGATCTCACTTATATAGCTTGCCCCACACAAAATAATTGATATAAAATTCTGAAACTTGTACCAGAAATACTATAGACTATCCACTATCAAATGAAACTAGTATCACTCAATTTTGATACTCTAGGAAGAAGTTATGATTGTTTTACCTGGAACACCTTATTGATACTAGTCAGATACCCTATCTTCCACAGGGTGTATCTACAAATTTAAGATGACACAGAAGCTGGAATTTTTACCACAGATACCTTACTAATTTTTTTGAATATCCTCCTGAGTTCAGGGTCTGAAACGTTGCAGAATTTTTTTTATAGTGAAAATTCCGCAATGACTCAGTTTAGGATGATTCCTGAACCCTGTCTTGCACAGGCTATATCTCCGAAAGTATAACGCCTCAGGAGATGAAATTTTAACCCAACTTACCTTGATCCATCTACTAAATATCCTCTAATCCGTTTCTTCTGAAACTTGTAGAAAAAAAGTTATAGCGAAAATTCCAAGGTGTCTCATATGTAGCAGCGAAACCCCAAGACCTCAAGCTCTGATACCATATTTTAAGAACCAAATATCAATATAGGATAAAAAAACCTCAGAATAAGTACTCAATGCCTTGAAAAAGAGATAATTTTATATAATAATCCTCTTCGAGGGGGCAACCTCCTTTTATCCCACATAAATGTTCAAGTACAAGATGATTCCAAATGAAAATATCTCCTTGGTATATATAGGAGACTAGCATGTATAATTACAACTAATGGAATAAAGACGACATAAATAAAATAAGATTATTAATGTAATATGCCCCAATTAAGGGGTAATGAGCCAATATTAGGGCTTAACAATTGGTATTTGCGGAACTCATTTCGGAAATTCCAGTTGAATCAGGTGATGTTATACGCGAAGAGTCGCCTATCAAAGGACACATGTTTCTGATCACGTCTTCGGACCCCTGGTACAGAGATATACTAGTCTATCTCCAGAATTTGAAGTGCCCTACCTCTGCTTCTCGTGATGAGCACCACCGTATATGCCATCAGGACAAAAACTATCTCATACTCGAGGACACTCTATATCGTCAAGGTGTAGATTGCATCCTTCACCAGTGTCTCACCCATGAAGAAGCGGAAATCGTTCTTAACAATTGCCACACTGGAGGATCTGGCGGTCATTTGTCTGGGTTGGCAACAAGCAAAAATATTCTACGAGGTGGTTACTTTTGGCCAAAATTAATCAAAGATTGTGTTGAATCAGTCAAGAAGTGCCACCTGTGTCAGATCTTCTAATGAAAGATGAGGGTACACCCTACTCCCATGTTTCCTGTCATCACAGTTGGTCCCTTCACCAAGTGGGGGATTGATTATGCTACATGCAACCTTCTTTCCTCAAGGGTGCACCATTATATCATCGTAGCAGTAGACTACTTCAAAAAGTGGGTCAAAGATATGCCAAAATTTAAAGATGATGGAGAGACCACAACGCTCTTTTTGTTTAACCAGATAATAGCAAGGTTCGACATCCCGAGAGAGATTGTCACTGACCATGGTAGTCACTTTTAGAAAAAAATGATGTCCAAATTAACATCAAATCTTCGGTTGAGGCAATAAAATTCATCACCCTACTACCCACAAGTGAATGGTCAGGTGGAAGCTGTGAATAAATCCCTTAAGACTATCTTGCAACGAACAATTGATTCGGCCAGGTCAAATTGGCAGTTGATGTTGTATTCAACATTATGGGCCCACTGAACATCTATTAAGACTGCAACTAGTTTCTCATCTTTTCAACTCGTTTACGGGATGGAATCARTCTTTCTTATAGAGTGCCATATCCCCTCTCTAAAGTTGGCAGTACAGTTATTTCCAGACACTTCACTGCTTGAAGAGCRTTTATTATATCTTGAGCAGCTCGATGAGAAACGTTGGGATGCAGCCTTGGCTAATGAGGCTCACAAAACAAAAGTCAAGTGTTAKTATGATCGGTCCATCCATCCTCAKATTTTCTCTGAAGGTGACCTTGTCCTAGTCCATTACCAAGATAAGAACCCCCCTGGGGGCATGCAAGTTCAAACCCATGTGGTTTGGACCTTTCATCATGAAGGAGCTTCTAAAGAAGGGTTATTATCRTCTGGTGGACTTTGAGGGAAATTCTTTGGTGGAGMCTAGAAATGGGCTCTACCTCAAGAAGAATTACTCGTAGGTGGGTCACCTTGGGTGACTTCTTGTAGCATATGTATAGTCTTGTACATTCTCTTTTTAGTTTTCGTCTTTTTGTTTTATGGATGTGTCATTTTTTATGTCATATTTTTCACTRTGGTATATGTCAAGTGAATCAGAGGTGTTCGTTGGGTTCGTAGATGGCGCTAGCCGACACACTCAGAGGCTTACTTCCACAGCTTAGGTGATTTTCGCACTTCAGGGCCAGTTGCTATCTTCAGAAGGTATCTATTTAGGTGATGCTACAAACAATGTCGTCGAATACAATGTAGTGTTAGAGTTGCTTTGCGATGCTTTATCGCATGGTATCTCTCACCTTTGGGTCTACTTAGATGCTCAACTAGTTGTGTCTCAATTAAATTGGGTTTACCGCATTTACGATGTTACACTACACCGACGGTTCCTTAGGGTACATCTCTTAGAACGAAGCTTTGATTAGATTACGTATATCCATGTTCCTAGGAGATTGAATCAAATTACAGATACTCTAGCTAATCATGTATTAGATTGGCATATTGCACACATGTAAGAAAAAGCACACACATGCACATGTAAATACATTTGTAAAATAGATGTAATCCATAAGACATAAAAAGATGAAAAATATCCATATATATATGAAAAAACATCAGAGTACATGGGTGGGTGCAAGTGCCTCAAAAATATGTCCAGTCAGAGTCATGGGGATTATGCCCTTAAAAATATACAAAAGGTGCTCTCGGCATGTAAGTAGTCTAGCCTAGCTAAGGGCAGGTCCTGTTGGCCTTGCTATAGTGAACAACAATGTTTTCCAAACACCAAAAGAGTTGGACCCAAGTCTGTGGCACCCCAACTACGTGAGGTTTCTTTGACTGTGGGAGATCCTCGATCTCTGCCATAGGGACTGTACGAGTGAGCGCGGTGAGGTTCCTCTCTATCCATCTCAATACTCTCTTAGCCTCTCCAGCTGGAGGCCCCCCTGCTGCTACTGTTAGTTCAACGACTCCAGCTGGTCCTACCTCTAGTTGAGGATGCCACCTAGTCCTCGAGAATTTTGTTGGATTCACTGGTCCCACATTTGTACATATCAGATACAAAAGTGTCAGATACCCTGTTATACAAAAAAATGATATATATAAAAACAAATAAAAAATTAAATAAATTTGAAAAGAAAATTTACCCATCTCTCCTCGCTCTGCTCTGGGAGGTACAAGCATGTCAAGATCTCTATAAAAATTGATCCTGGCATAGGGGTAGTCCTCTATTGCCAGAATTTGCTGTCACCACTAGTCGAAAAATTTGTCATCAAAGGCCTTGATGGTCCTCCCTCCCCCTTGTTGCGGCAACAACGCCACCCATATGTAGAGTGATAGGAGAGAGGCCTTGTTCCCTCATATAGTCTCTCGAGAACTCAGACTGGGTACCCTCTCGAAGAAAAAGGAGCACAAAACGGTCCCAAACCTAAAGTTTTGGTGCTCTCGTATCCGAAACTTTTTCAACTGTCTCTTCATGCAAGCTAGCATGGTGGTACTCCAGTCGAAAATCCATGCATTTCAACACTGTACGACAAAATGCATGTGCACCTGGGAATCCTGATGTAAAGCTGCGGATCCAGTGATCCACCTAATAAGCAGAACTATCACTTTGAGTGATAGGTTTCTGATCTTATGTATAGGCACCTAAGAACCTACTTTCTCAGTGCCAACCTCACAATGGAGTCCAATCAACTCCTCAATGTTGTGAGGCCCGGGGGGGAAAGTGCGTAATTTGACTGGATCCCCTCTCCTGGAGAGACCAGTCAGGAAGTAAATGTTCGTAGTCGTTGGAGTCAATGACTGCCCCTCGAGCATGAATTCCTCTGCATGAGGATGCCAGTAATTTATCAATGCATTTAACAACCTACGTTGCGCCCTCATAAACGGACACTGGAAGAACATTAGCAACCTGCATTGTGGCAAAACAACGATAGCAACAGGGTCCTTGGAGACCAAAAAATCAATGTCCTCATGCTCCCTCTCTCTCCAATGCACATACATCCTACAAAAGCAAATGAATAAAGGTTAACTCTTGCATTTCCTTTTTTTTCCCACTTATTTGAGGGTGTACGTGGGCTGTCTTGGGGACAGTTGTGTGTGCACACAGACAATTTATCTTTTTCTCGCGTGTACACGTGGGCTATCCTTGGACAACCCATGTACATGCAGGGATGACCTCTTTAAAGGTCAGCGCCCCCCAAAAAAACAAAAACAAATACAAAATTGAGGAATGGGAATGTAGGAGGGGTTAGTGTGCACTTACTTGGTCCAAATGAAAGTTTGTTTCGTCCATTGAAGATACCATAATCCACTATTTTGGAAAAGGGATGTTTTTTGACTTTTGTCAATTCTCAAATGACAATGGTGATAATGAGCTGCCAACTTTCTATTTATAGATGTTTTTCACCCCTTTTTGTCATTTTTTGGATCCTTTTGCCATGTTTTCTAGGTTGAAAATCGTTTACTATGGTTCTTGAGTTTCTCAGGGGATGTTACGATAAGTGTTATTTTGGGTATTGAGAATTTTTTGAGAGATGGGCCAGTTTTAAAGGTCTTGTGGTAAAAAGTCATTTTTTCAACTTTGTGCATGTAAGATAGGATTACACCTCCACTTGTTGCACCTTGTTGTCTTTTTCTATTTTCCATAGGATCGATCCCACCAAATTTCGACACGGAACCCTCACTCTTGCTCTAGAGGTGTCATAATTTAGTGCTAGAGCCTACCTTTACATGGATTCCCTAGGTAGATCCTGGTTGCTTTTTGGTGTCCATGCCGTCACTAATGACTATAGGCTCGAGAGTCCTTATTATTTTTTCCTGATTATGAGTTTGAGCCTCATTTGCATGATTCATTATCACTCTTGACCTCACCCTCGGGACTCCCAAAACACAACGGGTCTTCTTTTAAGCCCCTTTCAGACCCTCTAAAAATGAAAATATTGCCAAGCGATCTTGTTTCCCTTCACGCTCGCTAAACTGAAATTTGAAGGCACGTCTGTCCGACTGTAGTTTACCCCTTTTTCGGTCTAGATGGTCAAAAGTATGAACAAATGTATACTCTAGGAGCCTCGGTTCTCTAGAAGAGTATTCTCATGTATAGATTTAACCCTTTTTCGGGCCTGAGGGACTAAACTTACGAAAAAGGAACCCCCCACAGAGTCCATAGGTAAGTTCTTTTTAGACTCCCTAAAATTGAAAAGATGGCTGAGTGACCTCGTTTATCCACACTCATTAAATTGGTCCAGAAGAACATCCCATATGGAGTCCATAGTTAAGCTCTTTTTAGACTCCTTAAATATGAAAAGATTGTCGAGTGATATTTTCTTTGTCACACTCATTAAAATGATTTTGAATATATGTCTATTCGGTGCTAGTTTACCCCCTTTTCGAGCAGACTAGACTACCTTTGAAAAAGGTACCCCAATGGAGTCTCCTTTTATGCTTTTTTCAGACTCTCTAAAAATGAAAAACCATCGAGCTTTGCTTCTCTGGGCTCGTTAAAATTACATCGACTAACGTTATCATTGTGTCTTATCAATCACATTTGCATTCCTGTGTCTTTGGCCTAATGATGACTCCATGTTGCTCTCAATTGAACCATCTAAAGCATGCCTCATACACAAGCCTTGTAACATTTTGCCTTTGTGTCTTGACACCTTGACACATGGAGGATTTTTACCGAGTGTCTTTTTCCTGCATATGTCCCCTTTCTCTGAGCATCAATGTGTTCCTTGCGCTTGGAACTAGTATGTCTGCGACACTCGATCCTCCTTTGTAACGTAGAATTCTTTATTCCTTTTAAAAAAATTTCACAATTATTGAAAAAGAGAAAAAAAATCAAATATACCCCAAAAAGAGGAAGGGAAAAGTATTTCCTTTTTGTTGACATAACAATGAGTCACCCTTGGAAAAATCACATCCTTTCATTTGTTCATCAAGCTCTAGGATTCAATATGACCTTAGGAAGTTGTTCTCGCTACATAGAGCTGTGTCCTCCTTCGTTTTGTTACCCTTCTAAACATTTGGAGAGTTTGCATTGCCTCCTGTGTCATGAACTTGTGTCAATGGCATGCTCCCTGAGTCTCATATTCGTTTGTGATTTTTTCCAAGGGAATTCTTACTAAACTTGAGTCGACCCTTCTGTAGTTTGTCTCATGTCCTCATGCCCGACCACCTAGAAAGACCAATCAAATCCTTGCTCAAAATCAATGAAGTTTTATGCTTGATCATCAAGATCCTCTTGTTTGTTCCCAAAGAGTCATCGAAGACCACTGGATAGTGAATTCGTACACTCATATTACACTTCTAGACATGTTTTGAAGATTTTGAAGTTGTTGCTCGAGCTCTGAAGACCTCATCTCCAGCCATCGGGCGTCATTGGATTCTTGAGGATGGATACTATACATGTATATATTTGTATTGTTGAGATGTAGATCCGTTGTGTACTGCACGAGGCTACACTTTATATAGTTATATGACATGGATATACAGTGTATTTGATTGGCATCCATGATTTTATTTCATCTTGAGCATGGGTATGCCTGCCTCGGTGAGACAAATTGTAATTTTTGCAGATGGCACCTCTTGAACTCCAATCCCTGGGCTCACTTGCGTCATACAGTGGTGAAGATTTGTTATGTATTTCATCCATCAGACTCTCTTCTGACGTCACACATTAGGGGGCATCTTTTATAACCCTAAATTGCACCAGACATGCATGCTTGGCATTAGGCCATCTAACTTGCAATATTTTCAAAGCCATCACTGAACAAGTCTTCAAAAAACCATTGCTTTGAAGGTGTATGCACCCTGCAACACTACTGTCCATGTACACATTCCTTCTAACCAACTACAACCCGCGTACACTCACAAAATATCACAAAAAGTGGAAAATTGCATAGGATACTATTTTCTGGGCTGTTACTTAACTGTTTGACTTCCCATAGCCAGTCACCCCAACCGCTACTATTCCTTTTGTCCTATAAAATAAGGGGTTGGGGTCCCATTGCAAAGAGAAACACGAGAGAAAAGAAACTTTGCCCATTTTATCAATCCCCCTTTGCCCCAATTTCAAAGCCCTTTACCATTTCCCTAAGAGATAATTGAGGAGGAGAAGAAGACGGGGAAGTAGTTGGTGCGTGGTGAAGAGGTGCCTAGGACCAAGTTCGAGGAGCAGTGATGGTCTCATGTTGTAAGCGACTTTTTGTGAGATTAATATAAAGAAGTACTTTTTCCATCCGGCCAAATGAAGTCTTAAACTTATATGATTTGTTTACATTTCTTGTTTATGATGTCTAAACCACTAATCCATATGTAGAATGCATGCTTGTAGTTTCGTGTTTGTCTTTTGATGAATGCAGGTCAGCCTTGGGAGGATATTTGTAGTCAGGAAACAACCAAGCACAAAGGGATCGACATCGGATGCAGAGTTTAAGGTAGGCCTACCAGATCCCTCTCTCTTGTCTTTTATGTATGATTGTGGGGTAATGTTGGGATAGTGATTAAAAGTAGGAGACTTTAGATGGTTTTCTCTGCCTACACTTTAGACCCTTGGTGTAGTTTGTAGAGGGGTTTTCTTCTCTATAGCACTACCTGTTGCTGGTGTTCGCTATGTTCAAGTGGACACCACCTGTTGGAAGACTGTTGGTGCTAGCAGACAAGGGGTGCATGGAAAATATGTTTAAGCCATGACACTCTAGGGTGGAATCAGAGAACACAACCTTCAACAACTATACGTTCTCCAAGTGGTACAATGGACTAATCGACACAACAAAGAGGTTGCGCATTCCACATGAGCTCCTCAACTACAACACGAGGAACTTTGATTTCAGCATGAACTAACATCATACATTTGTATGGTCGAGGCATACTAATAGGGAAGACTTCCATTCGAGGATGCTTCCATTCTACCTAGACAAGGAGGCCTTTGCCAAATGGGTAATGTCGTGGCTAGGAGTTAAACGGAACCTGTGCAAGTAGGGGATGAACTATATATTGCCTACAGAACTGCTAAAGAAGAAAGGAAAATAAGTAGGGGTAGGATCAAGCATAGGACCAGAGGCCTAGAAGAAGGAATATCATACATAGTCAAACTCTGAGGAGGAAGATGAGACAAATCCATTGGAGCACAAGAAAAGAAATTTGTCGGTATTCCCGCAACTTCCAGATAAATATGTGTTGATAGGTAAGGATTCCAATGAGATCCTGAGCATTTCCTTCATCACAGAACCAATGGAAAAGAAGCTCAAAACTAGGGTCTCATCGATTAAATTTTTAAACCCCCAACCCATTTCATCTGCCATCCCCCGCACTCGCTCAACGGTCAGAGAAACCCCCGTCATCCATATTCAGGATGTCGCTAAGCCTAACACCCCTCCATCCACCATCATCACCGAACACCCTCCATCACCACCACAACCCCAGTTTCCAACCCCAACAACCACTAGTACACCCCAAATCATAGACCCAAAGTCGATGCATCTTGATCCACCATAGAATCCAGAGAGAGAACTCCTAGAAATAACCCAAGAGTTTCCTAAGAAGAGACCATAATTTTCTGGTCTAAATCCATAAGTACCAGAGTAGAGCCTGTAGCTGGCTGGTTTGAATCTGGACACCCAGGATGAGTAGATTGTGACTTTTGTGATGAAAAAAAACACTCAAACGGTGGAGGAGCTACAAGCTCAAATTACCTAGCATATTCCCTCAACAACCAAGGTTGAGGGTGGGCAGGGAAGAACAACAAAGGAAGATGACGCAAATAAAGGGAAGGAAATACCATAGGTTCATAAGGAAACTGAGTCAGCTTTTGAGCAAAGTGTGGCATCCATGTAGGAACAGATGGATCTGGTTCTCCAGAACCCTCAATAGTGTGCATATTTTTTGCAACTCTGCCTAGCTAGAATAGAGGTCCTGACACTCTTTCCCTCAATGTTAAGGTTGAGTCTTGCGCCGTGACCTTAAAAAGGGAGGAGGAGGTAGAGACCCACTCAGAGAATTCAACGGCCAGTGGAATTCCACTGCAGACTTGAGCACCCAGAGACGTAGCCCCTTCATCTGTTGACCTGACATAGTGGCCAACGACACACTTGGTTGGAATGATTAGAACATTCACTGATCAACTAGAGCAGAGGCTCCAGTAGGTTGAGATGTATGCCAAGTACGCAAGGGAGGAAGTGCTCCTTGTGCAAGAATGCAATAAACAAGAATAACATCCAAAGATCCAGGTCAAGCGCAGATTGGAAAGAGTGCAAGAAAAACTTGTTGAAGCCTGGCTGAAAATTCGAAAGGTCACACCCCAACTGCCTGAAATTAGGGATGTAGGAGAGTTAGGGCATCAGATTGAGCTTCTACAAGGAGCATCGACACAACTGGCCATTCATGCTAAGCATATGGAAGTGTAGTTGTGTCAGACTCAACAAGAAGCGGAGCAACAACCTCAGAAGCTGTAGAAGCATATGGAAAAGGTAGTGCTAGAAGGAAACAATACCCGAGAAACAATTCATAAGCGCACAAATGAGTGCACAAGGAATTTTATGGAAGTCAGTGATTGGATGGGCATCATCACTAGATGCAACCAAACCTTGGAGGATTTGCACAGTAGAATCCAGGTGTTGAATGAAGAAGTTGTGACCACAATGGATCCGCTAGAGTAAAAATAGAAGTTTGACTAGATCCAGTAAGCGAACAATGAACCAAACACCCTCTTTGAGGCACAATCTGTATAAAAGAAAGATTTGCGTGACTTCATGCCTATCATTCAGACAATGTACATGCAAATGCATCAAGTTTATGCAACAATAGACTCTGAGTAGAACTTGGTGGTCGCATCCAAGCCCAAGGGATTTATTACAGAGGTGACCCAATAGTTCATAGCAGAGGCATAACTTCTTGCCAGGAAGTGGCAGGATAAAGTTGGAAGCTTTCAAGGAGTAAGGAAGCGAGACTTGGAGTTGGTCTCAGAGTTGGGCCCTTCATTTGAAAAGGAAAAAGAAGAGAAAGCGCAAGCATAAGAGAAAAAGGAAGAGGAAAAGGAGGACAAGRGAAAACAACAGTTRCTCCTGGAAGCTRCGAAAGAGCTGAGTATTTGACTCGAGGGTGACTCAAGGTTTGTGGTCGAAGYCTATTGGGCCCTTCATTTTTGGGATAAGGAATTGTGCAAGTTTTTGCCTAGTAAGAGTTGCACAAGCTTTAGAAGAAGATGGAAAATAGAGAAAGGAGAAGCAACAAAGATTAGTTGTGAAAAGGACAACACAATGCCAACAAAGCAGAAGTGATTGCAATAGAAAAAGGAAGCGTGCAAGCCAAGACAAAATACATAACTTACCTTATATATAGGGATGAATATGATTGTAAAAGGGTTCGGTTGATTTGTGATTGTGTTAAGTTCGATCTTTCCCTTACTGTTAGGTTGATGTCATAGTTGTTTTCTATTGTAGAGAAGTTGGGTTCTAAGTTTGTAATGTAACCTGTACACATTTTGGGAGTAAGAGCTTCACGACATGAGCCTAGATCCAGGAGTCTGTAACAAAGCACTAATGTGTATCTCTGAGTTTGTAAATGAAAAAATATCTGAAGATAATATGAAGAAGGATCTAAATTTTCAAAATATGTTGTGTCTTTCTATGTTATACTTATCCATTGCAGTACTTCTTTATGGTTCATGAGTTCCACATGATGTCTCTGTGTTTCAATTCTTTTCCACAACATAAGTAGGTTAAGTTCTTGTGCATATGAGTTCAGATCTGTTTGGTAGTTAGATGTACTACGCAATATAAGGATGAATCTTGAAGGTTTTGTGAATCCTCCTAAGTATTTTATGTGCCCTTCCCTATCTATTTTTCTCAGCGATGCTTTAGGTGAGACTTCTTCTCTTTGGAGGATATGAAAATTCCAACACTCTAGAATACTCGGTACCTTTTGTTGGTAACTTGAGAAGGACCCTAGTTCGATCAAACTTGTGCCAACACCTACCAAAGGTTCCTTTGGAATTTATGTATGGGAGAAATGCCAATGTAAATGAAGAATGAATAGAGGAAATATCCCTCAAGTTCATCCAGAGGATCCAACAAATACACTAGGCAGTCTGGGAAGAGGTGGAGAAAAGTCAAGTACAGTATAAAGTTTGACATGACAAGCACAGGGTTGATCATCAGTTCCAGGTTGTAGACCGGGTGTGGCTTCACATCAGTAAGGAGAGATTGAAGGGTGAAGTCAAGAAACACAAGCCCATTCATTATGGACCCTTCACTATCTTGGAGAAAAGTGGTACAAATGCTTTTTGTCTGGATCTTTCACCTTACAAGTAGATTTACTCAGTTGTGAACGTTGAGAAATTGAAAATGTTTTAGCCTCCCATGATCATGGATCAAGATGAGGAAGTTTCAATACCATCAGTTGATGAGTTTTCACCTGAGTTCTTGGATGAGCTACAGGAAGATATTATCCTATATAGGAGAATGAGGACTTCACGTAGGGGCGATGTTGATTATCTTCGAGTAGGCTTAAAAGGCACACATCCAACAAAGGAAAAGTAGATAGAGAAAGAAAAAGTGAGGGGAATATTCCCTCACCTTTTGATTAATGAAATCTTTTGGTGGTCCAAAATGCTCTTAGTGGGAAGGAGTGATCCAAAAAGGATCCAGATAAGGCTAAGAACAAATCAGAACTCACAGAGGCAACCTAGAATGCTCAAAATGGCTCCAACAGGCAGAGAAAGGGAAACATTTAAAGTTCCAAAAACTTAGTGAAAATGGAATGATTGTGAAGAGTGAGTCACAATATTTATAATGGTGCAAACGGCTCATCCAACGGAGTTACAATTTGAAAGATATTTGCGGTCAAAGTTGTGGTTAAACAGGGAAAGTCAACAGGGGCCACATCATCATTCATACTGCTGACGTCAACATCATGTTAGCAGTTGAAATGAAAGGATGATGTCAGTGTGACAACTTCTGAAGTCAACATGCCACATGGAATCACTAGAGGCTTCCATGTGTCACCCACCAATAGGCTTTTCAGGGGTCCATGTGAACCAGCAGAAAAATGCCACGTGGCACCCCCAAGTGATGCCACATGGCACCACCCAAAAAGTGCCATGTGTCATGTACACATTGATGTGGAGGTGACGTCAATGATTAGGTGGGCTAATCAGCATATGTGACATGGCCCAATTAGTGGGAGACACATGGCRCCCCCAAAATTGCCAAGGAGGGTCTGTGACCGAAAAATAAAAAAAATATGTAAATGGACCCCTACCAAATCTGGCAAAGGTCCCGCYGTATCTAAGACATCCACTAAATATATAGTTTGGTATCCAAATATAGAGGGCATTATGACTAATGGCCCAAAAAGGAGGCCTATGGGTTTGACCCCAGGAGCTCCCCCCACATATAACATTTTAATTATAGCAYCGACAACCAACTCACCAATGAACCCATTGGTAAATACATCTGCCGCATTTCTATTTAAGCTAGGTTTCAMCCATCCGGAAGTGGGAGGCACRATCATAAAAATGTGGGCACGAATTACAAGACAAGGTCTGTCATTATTGTAGATTGTAGAGGGCACAAAAATTGAGACAAAATTCTTCTTGGGCTTGGGAGTGCTAGAGYCGGATCAAGGCATGGAGACAGTCATTTTTGGGTAATTCGACGCCACAAATTGAGTGGTGATGTCTGTTTTTTTTTATCTGAGAATTATTTCTATAGCTTGATTCTAGAATGAGGTATATTTATGTATTTTTCCAAATTCTTTTTTTGAGTTAATGAAAGAGCCTACCCATTTGAGAGTAGGACCCAGAGACATAGTCCACCAGGGATGAACTCCGTTATCAAGTTTTTGTGTTCATATATGATTCTTATGCTCTTCATTTTTGAGATTTCCCTTCTTTAATGGTGCACTTTAATTTATGCTCATTTAATACAATTCTTGATAAGTCACGATGAAAAGATCCTGGATCAGAGAAGGATATTATTGGCCTAATTTTTTTTCAGATGTAAATGAAAAAGTTAGATCCTATAGAGAATGCCAATTTTTTGCAGGAAAACAATACTTACTCTCCTTACATTTAGTACCAGTTAAGGATGAAGCTTGCTTTCAACAATGGGGTTTAGATTTCATAGGAGAAATTCATCCTTCTTCTAGTGCTCAACATAAATGGATTCTTACTTCCACTGACTATATTTCTAAATGAGTTGAATAAATTCCTACCATAAATGCAACTGATGCAATGGTAATAAAATTTCAAGAAAATATCCTAGCCATATTTGCTTGTCCACAAAACATTATCACAAATAATGCACAAGCTTTTAAATATGTAGTTATGATTAATTTTTGTCAAAACTATAATATAATTTTTGGGCATTTTGTTGCATATTATTCTAAAGGAAATGGATTGGCAAAATATTCTAATAAAGTTTTAATGCGAAGTATTAAAAAGATTTTGACTGACAACAAGAAATCTTGGCATTCCCATTTGAAGTATTCTCTTTGGGAAAACAAAATCACCACATAAAGATCAACATGTACTTCTCCTTATTAGTTAGTTTATGCTGTTGGCTGATCTCTCTTTAACTTCTTTGGCTGACCCATGTTCGGATCTCAACAAGATTCCAACAAATCCCTCACAACTATCAGCCCTCCTAGTAAACCAAAAGGCAACGCTACGCACAGGATGCACAATGCAGTCTCACCCGAGATACTTGTTATGGGTGACTACAATTCTCAAGTGCTTGTAGTCTAGGAATGAATGGGGATCGGGGGTTGTGTTATTTCTTCTTTATGCATTAACCTTGTTAAATATTCAAGTACTTCTATGATTCATTCATCTTTAACCCTATGCATGTATGCTGATATTTCTAGTTTAACCATTCATTCACAAGCTAACAATCAACAAAAATTAAACATTAAGTAACAATCACACATAACACATAATATTTACCGTGGCTCACCCCCTCCTAGGGATACATCCACAAAGATATGAATTCTCTTCTCTTTTATTTAATATTTTGTAAAATATTGCATTGCACACATTACATATCAGTAATACAATTAAGATTGAGGATTGGAACCCCCTGTGAGGTGGACTACATCACACCAGGATCCTCAAACTGTGACCTAACCCTCAAAATATATGATATTCGACTCTTCTACAACCTTATTAGAGTCGACAGTCTCACAAAGTGATATGATCCTTTTCTTTCCTTAACTCACATCCCCCTTTCTAGACCTCCTAGGTTCTTATTTATACTATTTTAAAAGCTTATATCCGTTACAATATTTGTCAAAAACCCTAACCCTATCATGGTTAGGATTTCCTACCTTCTCGCCACATTGATTTTCCTCTTGCATGTTCTTTTCCTTATTTTCCTGCATGCTACTTTCTTGCCACTTGTTGCTTGCACTCCGACATTAGGTATTCCATTCCAATAGTTAGGTCTTTCCCCAAAATAGATCCTTCTCCAAAAATAGTCTTTCACCCAAAATAAACTTCCTTCTTAAAATAGGCCTATGCCCAACATGCCACCAACACTGACATGTGGCTCGTCCTGAGCCACTCAGGTGGTGCACACTCCCTGAACAACCTATGCCAAGATGTGAAACTTTCCTTCTAAGTCTTCCCCTTTTTCTCTAGCTTGCACAACTTTCTCTATAAGCTCTTCCACCCTTTACGCTGTGATATGTTCCTTGAGAGACTTTGTGCTCTTGGCATGATCTTGAGCCATTATTGTCTTTTCCGCCTCCATTTAAGCAATTATTTGTGTTAATTTCTCCTAGATAGGTTCTAACTGGGCTTGCATGGCCTGCCTGTTATTTTGCACAGGCTTTAATTCTGTCTACAAGGTATTCATCTCCTGCATGCCCTTCAATTGCTCTGTAATCCTCATGGCCTTTTTTCCCTAATTCAACTCCTGGATTGCAATGTTGATTTCCTCTTGTTTTTCTAGTTGTTGGACCCTATCATGTTCCTACAATGTCATCCATATTTGCACGGTCCTGTCAAACAATTATGTGACCTTCTTAGCTTCTTTCTCCATCATTTCCACTTGCAGGGATGCCTGATGTTCCCTTTAAACTGTGTCTTTAGAAGGAGTAGTTGGTGTTAAATTTTCTTTGAGATCCTCCATATCCTTTTTACAGTCTTAGAGAATTTGTGCGATGATTTGAATCTATCCTTCAACATTGATCACAACTTCCTGTACACTGTCCAAAACTTTTATGAAGAATTCCTTCAACTTTGCTCCAATTTATTTGCGCGTTGCTTCTCCTCCTATGTCTCCAAATTTACCTATTCTATCACCATTTCCAGTGCATCCTTTCCAACTCTGGTTATTTATAATTCCATTTCATTTTCTCTAGCTCATGATTTCACTTCCTGTGTGATAATGACTTGCAGCTTGTACAATGCCTTTGTTGGTATTTTAGCCAATACCAATTGTACCTCCACTAGGTATTTAAGTGATATCTCAGTTATGGCCTCATCAATTTGTAGCATGTCTATTGTTATTTGGAATCTCGTACTTGATTGCGCTATGAGTTGAATTATGTCTTCTTTTTTTCTGCCTGGTTCTATCCCTTATTTCTGTCAGTCGAGGGTTCGATTCTACTCCCCTCTCTTGTGTTTGGGTTGCTTGTATCTATTCTAGAAACTGTTTAATGTCGACCAAATCGTTCGTGATCCTTCCTTTTTGGTTCTCGGCCTCCTCAAAATATTCTTCTGTGTGATCCTGTACCCTCTCTACGAAAACATCAACATCATCCTCGATGATTGTGTATTCCTATATTTGTTTTTGGGCCTTGGCCTTCTTGCATGGTCCACCTGTATGTATGATTGGTATTTTGGGTGGACCTATATCTTGTAGAGTAGTTTTTGATGAGCTTTGTTGTGTCATTGTGTCCTCCCATACTTTTTATTCCTATGCTGGGGCATTGTCCTTCTTTCCTATCTATGCGTCCTTCTTTGGGGTGCTGCCCTTCTTCTGTTGTACTGTCTTTTGACCGAGCTTCTCCTGCTATGTTGGTTTCTTGGTTGTGGCACTGCCTCCTGCATATGTCTTGGACAACCTTTCTTCCACTTATTTTCCCTTGGGAATGTCCTTTGTGATGACTGGGATATTCCACTCCTCTTTCCATTCTTTCATTTCCATTTCAGCTTCCTCTATGTTGATGCAAAATTGAAGTTTTAGACGTTCCTTCTCTGGATCCCTACATACTTAGATCCACATGTTGTGTCACGTAGACATAAAGTTGACTATCCCTTGATATTGCGCTACCACCTCAAGATATATTCTCCAAGTGTTGATTATATTATCTTGCAAATCACTGAAATACTGAGAAAAAGTGTCCGCATTACTACTTCTTCGCTTGGGATCAGAGGTGCTTCCCTTCAATGTGTACCATGTTGCATGACATCGTCATACTCTATATCAGAAATATGAGTAGGTGGGATTGTTACACACCAAATTTCCTCGCTTCGATAATGTCCCATTATCATTATCGTAAGTGTCTCAAGGGTCGCAAACATTTTATTTTCATCCTGCATGTGTCACATTGTGGAAGACACCATAAGAACACTTGATACACCCTCTAAGACATTTTAAAAAAGGAAAACACATCATTTGGCAAGCTTATACATTATTTTTCCTTGGGAAATTACCATCTTTAATGATATTTTGGAGATCATCGCTCCCCTTCTCACTTGCATGGAGCACCAACTCTCCTTGTACACTTAGCATGGAGTGCTATAACGCTTTGTTGTTAGATTTGAGGGAGTGGTGATTGGTTGAGAGATTTCAGGGGAGAAATGCCCCTTATCTCTAAGGACAAATATAAAGTATCCAAGTTGGTTTGGATCGAGTCCAAGATTCATGATGTATCTAAGGGAAATACCACAATTGATGGAGTCATATCCTCAACTTATTGCAAATATAACTAAGGTGGTTGACCCTCCCAAAGCCTATAAAAGGAGGCATTCTCATGGTGAAGAGGAGGAGAATATGAGTGAAAATTATTGTCATTCTAATCGTGGATCTTTCGAGCAAGGGGTTGGAAAAGGAGGACTTGGTGAGGGTGTTGCATCTACATATACAGATTGTAAGTACTTGGCATGTTTCATTCAAGTTAGTGTACTATTGCATGGGCTTGTCTCTTCTTGATAAATCTAGTTTAAATTAATCTTGGTAGAATAGGAAGCATGCATTGTCTTTGTTGTCTATTGAATTGTAGAACTCATTAAAGGGATTGAATATCAAGTTCAACCTGGACTGAGTAAGGAAAATCTTAAAAGAAAAGTACATCCTCTTTTCTTCCTCTTTTTCTTTTGACTAGTTTAGCTACATTTAAAGGAATGTTAGTGTCCAATGTTAGCATTTTTATGTCTTGGTCATAGGGGTCTAGGATCCAAGAGGTCATTCACCTGTCCATAGGGGAATTTTCCTAAAACATAAATTGGTGACCATACTGAGGAACAAAGCTTTTAGTTTCAGTTTCTTTCCTTGGTTTTCTCTTATCTTTTGCTTGTCTTCAGATCATGTTCACTGTATTTTTGTCTTTTATACATTTGTTGTCAGTCCTGAAGTCATATCACATAGAATGATGACCAAGCCTTCTTGAGTTTTTATTTTCTATGTTGATTATTTCATTGTCAGAAACCCACACCACTTTTCCTTTACTTCCAGAGCGTTGATTTCAGTATCGTCGCTCCCCTGCAGTGCTTCAGGGAGCGTTGTAGCGCTCTGGTGATGATAAGACCAGACCGTCGATTTTTATCCTTTTTAAAAATTGTTGGATACTTGTGCTGGGTATAATTCTTTGGTTTCTTATTCTGCTTAGGACTTGTTCTATCAGCTTGTGCCTTTTATCAAGCCTACAACTTGTTTCTTTTTTATATTTTTTGATCTTTGTTTGGATTTCTTTAAAAGTTTTTCCTTGTTTTGAAAACGCTCTTTCTCTTCAAGATTTTGAGTTAATTTTTTATAATTTCTCATTCATTTGATCATTTGAATGTTATTTTGAGCACTGAACACACCCTAAAAATACTCTGTCAATTTTTTTCTTTTTGGATACCACTTGATCTTTTTCACTATCTGATTTGACTTCATTTTGAGAAATGTTTTATATTTGCTTATTCTCATGACTCTCATCACCTATTTAGGCTTGTTTGAACTTATGAAACCCCATGACTTAAAAGGAATTAACACCTGAATAAAGAATCGATAGCCGAAACACCTCACCCGATGCACTCAGATTTGACATCGACAAAATGAAGTTTTTGTTTTGCGTCAAATCTTGCATAAGGATATCACCGATGTAAAATTCCCCTTTGTCCTCGGTAAAAGGAGAGGGAATAGATGTCAACTAATATAGAAAGTATATCTTCGATATTCGATGCTCGATGTGCTTATCGGAATCGGGGAAAGCCTAAAAGTTCACAACAAAAATTTTGAATGCACTAAAGGTCATTCCTGATCGCCGATCCCCAATCTGTTTTTGGTATCAAAACCTTTTTGAGGAAGCTAATATGAAGAAATCACTTGATAGGTTTATCATCGATCGCCGACCCTGGATACTTTTTCGGCATCATCAAGAGAAGGTTTGTTTTAGAATGAATAACTTAATGAAGGTCCCAAATCTGATTAATACACGCTAATTAAGTCACTGACCTTTAGCACCACATGTCTTTACCCGGTAGGAGGATCATACGGTCTAGTTCTATCTCGAGTCATTCTTGGTTCCCTAGGTCTGAGTCACACCTTTGAGTTAGCTTTTCCATGACAACATTATATGGTGAAATTGATTAGCGTTGGATATTTTTGCAAAAAGACATGAATGAAAACGTTCATAGCACATCCCCGATCCCCAATCCACCCACTAAGAGAGAGACACGATGGGACGTTTTAACATTAGATACGATCATATTTTTAGAATTTAAGGAGTTAATTAATACCAAATCCCACATTAGTTTCTACCTTGTGTGCCAATCAAAACAACCATTTAAAATCAACGATAGACCACATCACCACCCGTGCCTCCACCGTCAACCCATGATGAATTTAGGTTTTAGAGATTCCACAACACATTTGTTAAAATTTCACTCATAACTTGAATTGAATGGCTGATGCGATGCTGTAAGCTCTTCCCTATTTCAATTCTCTTGAGCCATTGTAAAAGAAATCATTTTGCATGGGAGGCAATTTAAGAGCATCCGAAGGAGCAAGACGAGTAATTTGAAGGCTTCAGAGATCCCATGAGTATCAAAATAACTAGGTTTTAGCAAGATTCATAGGTATGTATCCAAGTCTGTAAATTTTACATGGCTATAATTCATATGGTTTTATCTGCCTTTTTGTTTTACACAGTCTTTGAAATTTTATTTTTAGTTGCAGGAACAATTCCACTAAGAAAGCCAACCACCAGATGATCATTAAGGGAACCGAAGCTAAAATAACCAGAGGTAGGTGACGAATCTTCTCCAAGGGCTGAAAAACAATTGGAATACACTCTGAGGCTAGAACCTGTTATTAAGACAACAATGCATAAGGTTTTCATCCAGCGTCCGGCCTTCAGAGATATAGAGGCAAGCAAAGGGTCCAAGATGGCACTCCAACATTGGGGAGAACTCCTTAACAAGATCAGTCAAGAGGAATACCTAGAATATGTCCCATACAATGATCCATATGTAAGAGCGCTCGACAATGAGGTTCTCCTAAACATCTGACGATCTTACCTACATATGTTGGCAAACAAAATCGCCATTTTTCCCTGCATAAAAGTCCTGAAGTGGATCATCGACCACACAGACACACATAAATGTTTAATCAACGATGACAATGGTGGATGTGTCAGAGTGTTCCTTCCGGTAGAAGTTCAAAAATACTACAAACTCAGAGACCCTGAGGAGCATCTAAATACAGATTTCGTCATAAATTTCTATGAATGCCATGGCGTCAGCCAGGTGATGGCCTCATGGTTGAGGGAAGAGAAGAAGTTCACCAATCGAAGCAATGGCTTGTACGGTATGACCAACTTAAGGGAGCCATACATCTATTTGATGGCTCTCATCTACCAATTATATGGAGAGAAGTAATGCTCCATATTTTTAGAGGCATGGATTCCCTTGGCTTACAAAGTGGCGATCTCTGGGAGAGGTTTCAATTGGGGATAAATAATTTCTGAATAAATGATCATCTGTGTACAACAGGATTAGACACAAAAGGAAGGAGAGACACCAGCTTTCCACATGGCTTCATACTTGCTCGATGTCATGTGCACTAGAAACATCTTCGTCGACATGAAACTGAACTGGCATGTTTCAGATCTCCTGGTCCACATCTACTTCAACGTGCTATGGGAAAATAGGTATACGAAGTCTTACTCCCTCATCTATGATGAATTCATCGCTCAAATTTATTTTATTCTCTTTAAGAAGGAATTCCCGAGATTATTGGCTCCGACCAAGAAAATGATATCTAAGGTAGGCCACTAGTACTTAGATGACGTGACACCTACATCAGGGTATTCGGGGCCACTAGAGCACCAAATATTCTACCAACTCATGTCCCAGATCGGCTTGTAGTAGGAAAAATATGCTATCAAACCATCTTACAAGGCTACAATGCCACCCTGGTCAAGGACAAGAAGTAGACATTCATACCCTATGGTTTCCATGTAGGTTTATACTTGGTAAAGGATACCACTCAAGACAAACAAGAAGGGTTGAGATAAATCGAGTTCATATTCCAGACGAGACAATTCTACAAGCATGATCCAAAGGGCATGTTCTTGCAACATGATTCTCAAGTGTCGTCCTGTTGGTCGTATGCCCATGAAAAATTCGAAGATGAAGTCTTCATAAAAAATGCCCAAGACTGGGACGAGGTGGTACAAAGGATGGCCAACCCAAAAATGATTAGGTTCAAGGCCATGAGCCTGGATGAACATGAGACAACTATAGAACAATTGGCTTAAGAGGCCATCAGAACCAGGGAAGAAATTAGAGTGACAGAAGAAACAAAGGTTCCCTTGGCAGCTTCGGTGCAGACCAGGGGATTCCCTATGACACCAGAGGCGCAGGAAAGGGGATTTATCATGATAGAACATGAATAGTGAGTAATTTATTAGTTTTAGAATGACTTGGACCTCGTAGGAATGACAAGGGTACCTACCAACAAACCAGTTGAAAGTCGAGTAGGTCCAAGTGGCCCTGAGCTAATACAAATTGATGAAATTGTTGGGTTTGATAATCTTGAAGTTACAATGCGACACACTGGATCACTAGGGGAAGTTTCATCTCAATAGAGATAACAAGAACATCAGATAAAGCAAGTTCACCAAACCCCCTCCATAACTTAATAAAAATTTATGATGATGATGAGAGTTCAGAGGTGTCCTTGGTAACTCTGGTGCAGATCACAGAGGAAAAGGATCCTGATAAGGCATCTCCCCCAGCTCTCGATGCTCAAATTTGGGACCTTCCACTGAATGACCAGGAGGTTGAAAGTGTCTTAGACACTAAGCTTCTCGCTGTACCGAAGACCCAAATGGATAGTCTGATGGATGAGCCAGGGTCAGGCGAACAAAAGGAAGAAGTTCCACAGTAGCGAACAAAAGGAAGAAGTTCCCTACCATGGATTCCAAGGTCCTTGTGAGGAAGGAATTCCTAAGTCTGTCCCCTGTGCAGGAATAGTACCCTGCATAGGATTTTGTTATCCATAACCGGGGTTGCCCCCGATGGAGATGGTAGATGATGAGAATGCATTGTTACCAAATGTGCCAAACAAAGAGTATGGTGTCGAACCTACCAGCATGTTATAAGTAGGAATTACTTGATTACCTACTCCAAACGAACTATAGTTTACGTTCATCCCGGCGGAGTGTTGGTGACCACCATCGAGAAAAGGGAACAAAGGAGGTATATGACCCCCTCCATAAGGGAAAGCGTTATAAGGAGCTGAAGTGCCCCTCATGGATCCTTGCAGAGGAGCATTGGAGGTCCCTGTCCCGAGACCTAACGTATGTAGAGTGGATTGGGAAAGGACAATGCTTGTACCAAAGCCAGGCATCTCATATGAGAATGGAGGGTCTCTCGCACTCTGGGTGAATGAAGCAGTGATCGCCACCATAGATGGAATCAGACTAGTCCTCAAGGTAGAGGCAGTTGAGACCATAGTGGCTCGAACCGACGACGGTTGGTTAGGAGGTGAAACGCCCCTTGTAGTGACAGTCGTAGAGGAAATATGAGTATTCCCTGAAGAAGTAGCAACATTGTTTTCCATTGTTTCTTGTGACACTACCTGACGCTCGTAAGGTTGAACCTGTACAATGATGGGCGCCGATAGATCAGTGATTAGAGGGTTATACAGACCAAGAGATTTCACTCCAAGGTCAGAAATGATTAGTTCCTATGGAATCAAATGTTCTCCTCTCAGAGATGAGTCAGGAACAGTTTCCTGTAACTCATTCACCTCAAAAGACCCTTGCTGGTCTATTTTTCTCCTTAGCAGTGGCGGGGGTGGCTCAAGATCAACCGGGGGCAGGCCCAAAATCCTTCACAACCGGCGGAGCTCCTGATCCTCCACTATGTGAGAAGATCAAAGACACGCTATGGATTTCTATAATCATTTTTAAAAACCAACACACACTAGAAAAAGTTCCTATGAGGTAAGACAAGAAGATCACTAGCTAGTTGGAAGACAAGTTACAACAACCAACACTAGAGAAACTTACCGGTCCAAGTGCAACTTGAATACGGAAGCACCCTCCGGGTATACTCTGCAAAGTGTGGCCCGATGTATGCCCTAGGTACCATGGTATACCCCCGTAGTCACCTTTGTAAGTCACTAAGATAAAGGAAACTAGGTTTCCAGCATGCGAATAGTCACGAGGAGGGTACAGTCGGCAGTCGGGTGGACCGCAATGAGAAGGGTATCAAGCCCAAAACCTATCAAGGGTATCAAAAGAAAGTGTTCTGGAAGATGAATGGGGACCTTGAATGGATTTGAGACCCATGAATCTTCGTGGAAAATGCGATCAAAGAAATCCCAAGATAAGCCCTCTATATGTGTTCCCCACTACGCTTGTTCTGGATTTGGAGGGGTTATCTCTGCTACCTTTTTTCACGCGACCTCATGTTTAACCCTTATTTCAGAGGTAGTCTTAGATAAATTTCATGGTCACTGGACTTTCAAGAACTCCCTAGCTCAGACTCTTATGTTTGTTTTTGTAGCCTTGAAGAGTTTCCTCTCCAATCCTAAATCAAGGCTCTAGCCTAGACTAAATTGATGAACCCTTCAAACACAAAGTCTAATAACTTTTAATTAGGAATTAAGTTTAGTGGTTGTCTTAAGTCAAAAGGAATGAAAGTGAAACTAGTGATGTTCTTTAAGAGACGAAAGAGCAGAGCATAAGATGATAATGGAAAAAAAAGTACTTCTTTCTTCATAAATAAAGATTTTCCAATTGAAAAGTCTTTCACCAAACTTTTTGTAACTACTTTTCTCAAATATTTGAAAAGAAAAACTCAAAACAAGATTTCTCTCGACTACGAGCTACTTAATGTCCTTAAGCATTCAAGTAAATAACTTAAGAAAAATTATTTTTCCTTGGTAAATGAATTAACTTAACCTAAACTACTTTACCAAACAAAGAAATGAAAGGATTTTTTTATTGTTTTATGCTTCAAAATAAGAAATTTGAAAATGAATTCTTTTCTTTTCTTCCAAAGAAAAAAAGGGAAAAATGACGACAAGACAGGACCAAGAAATGGCTTCTAGCCCAATCGCAGATCGCATGGAGTCATTGATAATACCAAGCAGGAAGATCAAAGAAGACTCACCAACTTGTCTAAAAGCCCTATTTAAAGAAAACATAAGAAATATTTGGTCAAAAGAAAGATAAACTGAAGTCGGACCTCGGCTATAGACTGCTAAAACAGAGACCAGTACTAGATCAAGAAAAACCCTGAGGAGTGTGACTTCTGATAGAGAAGAGGATGACTACCTCTTCTTTTTACAAACATTTTCTCAACAGGAACGCTACTGACACTTCAATAGCTAGTGTATGTATGCGGTTTTTCTAAGGGTTGGGCACGTATGCATGCATGAAGGCCCAATACAGGCCTCATGCACCTCTGTAACTCCTCAAAAAAAATGAAAAAACAACAGTCTAGCACAAGCAGGGAGTACTGGTATGGAAGGCCAACATCCCTTAAAGACACAGAAGCTTACAGAAACTCAGAAAACAATGAATAAATTGATTCAAAGCACCCAAAAAGAAATATCCCCAAAGACCCTAGAGGCGTCCCCAGTATGGTCGCCAATTCTGCTGTAGTTGGAAAACCCCTCTATGGACTACACCAAGGGTGTAAAGTGTAGGTAGAGCTAACCATATAAAGTCTCTTATTTTTAATCACTATCCCAACATTACCCCACAATCATACATAAAAGACAATAGAGAGGGATCTGGTAGGCCTACCTTAAACTCTACATCTGGTGTCGATCCCTTTGCACTTGGTTGTTTCCTGACTACAAATCTCCTCCCAAGGCTGACCTGCATTTATCAAAAGACAAACAAGAAACTAAAATCATGAATTATACATATGGATTGGTGGGTTAGACATCATAAACAAGAAATGTAAACAAATCATATAAGCTTAAGACGTCATTTGGTGGGACAAAAAAAGTACTTCTTTATATTAATCTCACAAAAAGGTCACTAACAACATGAGACCGACACTGCTCCTTGAACTTGGTCTTGGGCTACTCATCACCATGCACCAACTGCTTCCACGTCTTCTTCTTCTATTCAGTTCTCTCTTAG
>JASDQU010739206.1:11487-22169 GCA_032191745.1 Picea mariana | reverse complement strand
TTATAACAATGAGAAAAGGAAAGCATTGCAGCCTAAAAGTGAGAAGTGTATATTTTTTGGTTATTTTGAAGATGTCAAAGGCTATATAATTCTTCAACCACATTGTAATGAAATTATTATTATAAGAGATGTTAAATTTGATGAAAATATATTGTCCTGCAAGCCTAATTCGACGATTGTTCCTTCTTCGGCCTACGGGCTATCTTCGACGCTTGTGCCTTATTCTATTCCTATTATGGTTTCTTCTTCAGATGATGAAAGTGAAGATGAAAATCCACCTCCGCATACTCACCTTCCTCCAGATGATTCCTTTGAACCTAAACTAGCACTAGCTCCACAGATTCATAGATGGGTCCTTTCAACACGAGAAGAAACTGGTGATCTTTTCAGTGATCCTTCAGATCAACGTCAGACACATTCATAGTTCTAGCGAGCCTCTTCTCTTTTGGCTCAAGTTTCAAAAACTCACGATCCAGAGACATTTGCAAAAGCTTAAGGTCATCCATATTGGGATACAACAATGAATGAAGAATATCATTCTTTAATGGCCAACGATACTTGGGATCTTGTACCTATTCCAAAAGAAGAAATCTTGTCAGATATAAATGGGTATATAGAAATAAGTATGCATCATATGGAAGTGTTGAAAGACATAAATCTTGGTTATTTTCCAAAGTATTTTCCCAAGTTAAAGGAATTGACTATAATGAAACCTTTGCCCATGTAGCCAAAATAAATTCCATATGCCTTGTTCTTTCCCTTGTTGCCTCACATAAATGGGAGGCCCATCAAATGGATGTTAAATCCTCCTTATCACATGGAGATTTGCAAGAATAAATCTACATGGAACAACCTCCTGGCTATTTCCAAAATGACTCTAGCCTTGTTTGTTTCCTTAAGAAATCTCTTTATGGTCTTAAGCAAGCTCCTCAAGCTTGGTATGCCAAAATGGACAAATTTCTTATTGACACTAGATTCTCTAGATGCCATTTTGATCCTATTTTCTATACCAAGAAAGTAGGAAGCCATCTCATAATCCTTGTCCTTTATGTTGGTGACCTTATCTTTACTAGTAGTGAATCAAAATTTTAAACCATGTGAAGACCAGCGTTAAGAAGAAATTTGAAATGACAGACTTAGGTTTTTTTCACTATTTTCTTGGCCTCCAAGTTTTTCAAACCAATGAAGGGATTTTTATTTCTTAGTCTAAGTATGCTTGTGACCTTCATCACTTTCATATGGATTATTGCAAACCATACCCTTCTCCCTTCTAGTCTAGAGTCAAGATTACTGTCACCTATACTTCTCCTGAAGTTGATTCCACCCTGTACCGTCAGTTAGTTGGTAGCCTCTTATACTTGACTCATACACGTCTTGATCTTTCCTTTGTTGTTGGTATTGTTGCTCGGTATATGAAAACAACCCATGAAATCCATTGGAAAGTATCTAAAAGGATACTTCGTTATGTCCATGGTACAGTTCAGTTTGGGATACATTATAGTTTAGGGGGAACTCCTTTATTGGTTGGTTTCAGTGATTTAGATTGGGCTTGCGACCCTAATGATCGTAATTCTACTACAGGTTATGTTTTCAGCCTTGGTTCAGGACCTGTCACTTGTTCCTGTAAGAAACAACGCACTTTCTTCGACAAAAGCAAAGTACCGAGCAGTGGTAAATGCAAGTCAGGAAGCCTTGTGGATTTTATAGATCCTTTCAGAGTTTGGATTCTAGTAGCAGCATCCGACCATCCTTTGGTGCGACAATAAGAGTTCCATCAAGATTGCCAAAGACCCATTTTAACATCAGTGCAGCAAGAACATCGAGCTACACATGCACTTCATCAGAAAGCTAATTCATGATCAAGTTATTGAAGTGCTCTTTTTCCCTACAGAAGATCAAGTTGTAGACATTTTCACAAAGTCTCTTACAGAAGCAAAGTTTTCCAAACTTCGATCTATGTTAGGAGTTAAGGATGTTGTCATTAAGGGGGGATAGGCTCTAATGCGTCCTCCCTTCTCCTATTGTTCCACTATTGTAAATCCCTCAATCTTATCCCAAGTTGATCTTAAGGGGGGATGTTAGAATATTTAGACACTTAGGAGTTAGTTAAGATCTACTTGGTTTAATGTGTCATTAGGTAAAAGTGTGTTTCTTAGTGTGTTTCTTTAGTATGCATTAGTATGCATTTGTAGTTAGGAAATTTGACAGTCACGATATGTTCCCTACATAGAGTGATCCAGCAGTTCATATTCTCCTTGATATTAATGGCCATTGATCTGTGGCTTAACACCTGATTGGTCCATGATCTCTATTTAAAGAGCATAGAGGGTCATTTTTCGATGATCTATTGTGAGAAACTCTCTTGTAAAATCTCTCTGCAATATTTTTTATTCATTAATAAACTGCTCCAAGTGGTTGTTTTGGCTCGGGACGTGGATGTTTCCCCATAGGGGTTTTACCACATCAAAACATCAGAGTGTTGGTATTTGATGTGGTTGTGTGAGTGGTTAGTGAAGGTGTTCTTCCTATGTTGGAATACCTATCTTGTCGAACATTCACAATCTAAACAAAGCATCTAAAAAGGATAATTATCTTGTCCCTCCAATGGGACAATGTTTACAAATTGTTTCCAGATATGATATTTTCTCACTTATGGATGATTTCTCAAGGTATAAAAAGGTTTTAATCTCAGGAGAGGATCATTTGGAAACCACTTTTAATACTAAAGGGGTAACCTTCACGTATAAACACATCCCTTTTGGTCTAATTAGTGGTGGGAGTCTCATTTCCGGAGGCCGTGCACATTTTATTTAAAGGTTTATTAAATAATTATGTATTGATCCATCTTGATGATGTTACAGTCTATTAAAAAATAGACCAGACCACATCACTCAACCAAAATATTTGACAGATGTAGAAAATATGGTATCTCCCTTAATCCAAAAAATACTCTTTTTGGTGTAACTAGAGGAAATCTCTTAGGCCACATCATCTCTAAGGATGAAATCAACATTGATCCTGAGCAAGTAAAATTACTTTCTCAATTTCCCCTTCCACATAATAAGAAATCCATTCAATCATTTTTTGGAAAGATCAATTTCATAAGAAAATTTATACCTGATTTTGTTGAAACCATCAAACCATTACAAAAAATGATTTGCAAAGACACAAATTTTAAATGGAATAAATAATAAAAGGAATCATTTGATAAAATTAAGACTACTATCTATCAAGAACCTTCTTTAAGCAGTCCTGATTGTAATGTCCCCGACCATCAACACCTCTACTGGGAAATGCTGCCCAAATACCATGTCTTCTACAAACTAGTTCTGAAACCAATTTGTAACATCCCCATCCACCAAAAGGTTGGGCAACACCACTACTCTGACATACCTATATATCTAACATGCATTTCTAATGAATTTAAAACAAATAACAAAGAGTTACTGCTACCATACAGACTCAAATGGAATTGACAGTAACTCCTACATGCAGCGGAACACATGATAACAATTCAAGAATCACAGACATGCATAACATACATAATTAAGCACATAAATGATACTTATCTTTTAACTGGAGTAAAACCACCAAATATGTGTAGACCTTCCACGAACATCCGAGCCTTAGACCACACTACTCATCACGCTCAACAGTGGCCACCCCCAAGCTGGGACTAAAATCCATCGAGCAAGGGAATTCTAGGCTTGGCAAGGACAACAAAGAATTTTCATAGAACAATAGGAAGGATATTTTATCCCAGGATCCGCTTATGCACAAAACCCACAAAACCTCATTCCCCATACACCTGCCCCACCCTAGGAGGGTACACCTTCACTAATACAAGTCCATCAGCTACTACACCTCCCTTACCTTAGGCTTCAACAACAGGTTGGACTAGAAGTCTTAGAGTACTGTAGCTTCTACAGGACTCCCTTCTAGGAGAAATCACTTCCCAAAAAACTCTCCCTCCTAGGAGATTTACTCATAGGCCTGACAACCTACTTCTTCAATCCAGATCCTAAGCAATACAACAACAACATTTAGCTAATACATGGGTGACAACAACATCAGAAATGGTTACAGACACCGAAAATGGAAACAACCAAAATTTAAGACATGGCTCGGCTCAGGAGAATAAAAATGCATCGGCATTCATGGAGACACATGGGAAAACTCAATTACGCTTGCAGGATTCCCAAGGTGTGTACTAGATACAAAGACCGACGATGGAGAATTGGTTCAATGTTTGATTCCTTGGTCAATTCAGGAAGGGTGACAGAATTTCAGAGAATCGTAAGGGTCATGAGGGAACATGAAACTGGTCCAAATGCAAGGATGAGAGAAACACCAGAATGGGAAGTGAACCCCCAATGAGATGGATTTTCGATCTATAAACTACATGTGCTCATATTGACACCTATCTTCCTGTAGCTACATGCATTCCACTTCGCACTAGTTCCCTTTCTGAGGAACTTAGAAAAACATCGTTCATGTCCACCTTATCCTTTAGGAAATAATAATAAAATATTATTTCCTTAGAGGTAATTCCTCTATCTTAGCCTCTAAGCATAGAAACTTAACCCTCTCCCTTACCCTACCTAGTGGAGCTTAGTCCCCCTTAACTCTTTCTTCGTGGTTGGTCTACACGCAACAATGTAATTTTTATTAATAATGTGAGTATTTACATATACAATAATCAATCTTATTGGTCTTAGAATCTGTCTCACCAGCTTAATAAACACATAAGTCTCTCAGTTTATAACTACTCGGCTCACGAGCCTATAAACATAATTACAATTCACCAGGGCCTCGGCCTTGGGGTGTTAGATTGATTTTGGTAAGGATTTGTCCCTCTACATATTTGCCTCTTATTAGTCTTTGGAATTTTTCCTCACTCAAAGGGATGATGATAAGAATGAGGCCCCCATCTATTTCATGAGCACTAACTTACATGGGTTGAAATACCCTATTGCATTATTTTGTGAGGGTGCTCTTCACACAACAGGAGTTGGGAGAATAGAGAAGAAGTTGGATGATTGTCATACAAGATTTTGACCTTGAATTTAAACCATCCAAAATAGTTAGAGTTCAAGGGTTGTGTAAATTATCCATGGAGTCTCAAGACTTAGTAGGATCAGATGAGTCTGGGTGAGAAAATAAATTGTCCCTATGGTGTATTAAATTTCTTTATATTCAACCCAATGATTACTCATGGAATTCAAATATTTCTTATTTTCCTCATCATGGGATGTGCTCAAGTCGCATGAATTCAAAAGAAAGAAGGGAAATTAGGTCGAAATATACCCAATATCATCTCATAAATTTTCTTGTTTTGAAAAAAATATGATGGGGTATTGTTGGTTTATTCTCCTTTCCATTTAGTCATTTACCATCATAGATTGACCCCGATTCATAACCAAGAAGCTTCCCAAAAAAATCCCTTAAGACTATCGTCCCCTCTGGTTATCTAGAAGGAAACACAGTACATAGAGTGCACTGGATAGTCTCACTCGAGATAGCTCTTATGGGTGGCTGCAATACTTAGGTGTTTGCAACCTAGGACTGATCGAGATCTACACTTGAACGTCGCAACATTTATCTAGTTTGTTTAACATTCGGTTATAAAATTTATTCTATGTATGCAGGTGAAATACCATATCTACTTAATCACTTCATTCATTCAACATTCATAAATCAATGAGACACAAAGAAAAATTCATTCAATCACATAAAACAAGTGTTACCATGGTTCACCACCTCCACAGATATCTCCACAAAGATTTGGCTCTCAAGAAGTTTTATTATGGCAGTTCCAAAACTACAGTGCCACACAATTTACATTTGTGGTTCTCACTCCCCACCACAGGCTCCTTGATCCTTGCAAGGCTGACTATATTGCACCAGGATCCTCAACTTGTGATCTAACCCTCGGGATTGAGTCACTCATTCCCTCCTTAGCTCACCAACTTAATGATTCGTACAGTTCTTACAGTACCCTTCCTCTCTCTTTCCCCTCTGTATCTCCCTCTTAGTCTCTATCTGTCTCCCATCTCCACCCTCTTCTAAGTACTACCTATTTATATTTTCATCTCACCAACCATTACAATGTATTATAAAAACCCCAACCCTAGCATCGTTAGGTCTTCCATGCATGCGCATGTGTTGATTTTCCTTCTAGATGTCGCTTTCCTCTTATATGCCTTTCTTCCCAAAATAACCTTTTTTCTAATTCGACCTGCTTCCAACAGGCCCCCAACACTGACATGTGGTTCATCCTGAGCCACCTAACCTTGATGTGCTTCATCGATCTCTCTTGCGATCGCTTGGAACTTCTTTGTGAGATTCGTTGCTTGCGTTTGGGCCTGCACAGTCTTCTCCTTGAGTGCATCCAATACCTTCACTAAAATCCCATCGTTGACCATCCTTGCACACTCTACTTGGGGTTGTGCCATATTCTTTTTGGCTTCTTCCACCTGTGCAATGAACTTTGTTGCTCGCTCCTGGAGTGGTTCCATTTGAGCCTGGTGCTCCTTTTTCTATGTATGTGCAGCTATGAGTTCTACCTACAATTTATTCATATCCTATGCTCCTTTGATGCGCTCCGTGTTTGGTATTGTATTCTTCCTCTGCTTGAGGTCCTGTATAGATTCTCTTATCCTTTATCCTTCCTAGTCCCACTGCTGGACCYGTTGATCCTCTTCCAGCTTCATCCAAATTTGTGTTTCTTTCTCAAACAAGAAGGTCGCCACGTGGACTTGTCTCTCTATCTCCTTTAGCTGCGTTGTTKCCTCTTGCTTCCTTTGCTCCTTCACCTATGGTGGAGTGGTAGGTGTAAGTTGTTCCATGAGGTGCTCGATCTCCTATTGGTATTGATCGATTGTTTGTACAATATGATCAATATTATGTGTCCTTGTGAGTGTGGGCTTCTGCGTGTTCTTTGGGATTTTCTCATAGGCTACAACCAATTTATGCTCCAACCTATTCACGCAGTCCTTCTCATCCTTGTTCTCAAGCTTAGCCTATTCGAGTACCAATTCCAACTCATCATGATTGTCCTTTATACGTTGAATTGAAGTTTATACAAGGCCTTGGTTGGTATCTACTTCAATACCAATTGTATTTGAGCCAAGTTCTTTAGGGGTCTCTGCCCTACGATTTCATCCATGCACAACATGTTGGGTGTGATGTGAAATGTTCAGCTCGGTTGTGTTGTCATCTGGATCCTATCCTGTTCGCTTGATCTAGCTTCGCCTCCTATCTATGATGCTAATGGGCCCGTTCTGATGATGATTTCGGTTGCCTATGCTTCTCTGAGGTGCTTGAGGATCTGTCGAATGTGGGCCAACTCTTACTCAATTCTATCCCTTTGGCGTAGAGCATTATTGAAATCCTTGATTCTGTGATCCTGGATCATTTGGGCCACCAAGCCTGCATCATCCTCGGTGATCATGTATAATGTAGACATTTTGTGTGCCTTCGCCTTCTTCCATGCACCCCCTGCCTGGACGACTCACCTCTTAGTCCGACCTTGCTCTTGTGGCATAGTACTTGATGTAGTTCCCTGTATTGTCTTAGCCTACTCTTGTTGTACATGTGGTGCCTTTGTGTTGTTCTTCTTCCCCTCTTGGGTGCCTATCTTGGATGTCCCCCCCTTTTTTTGTTGTTCCGTGTTTTGACCTATCCTTGGTATCTTGGGCATTATTATCTCCTCAACATGTGTCTATTCCTGTCTTACCTCCTCCTCTTCTATGTCTGTGGGTATTTCTCGAATGAAGAATGGAATCCTCCAATCATCTTCCCAACCCTTTATGGCCATCTCTATGTCTTCCTTCTTGATGAAGTAGTGCAGTTGTAGCCATTGACTGTCGGTATCCTTCTATGCCTGGATCCACATCACATGTCTAGTGGATTTGAAGTTGGCTATGCCTTGATACTGTGTGATTGCTTCCAATGTCATCCTCCAAGTGTTGGCGATGTTATCATGTATGTTGTTGAGATAGCCTTTGAATATGGTTGCATTCCCCTTTCTGTTCTTGGGGTTCGAAGTAGATCCCAACGATAAGTATCGCACTTTGTGGAAATGACTGGGACTAGTGAATAATTCAACTCCTTCCACCCAATCAAGACTATTAGGATCAGTAGCCAGGAGTAATTAAATTATGTCCCCATATCGTGCACATTCTTGCAGTCATTGAGGAATATATTTAGCAAATAAGGGGCCTAGCTGAGTGTGGTTCCCTTTGCACACTGTGTTGCAGTTGCAAAAACCTCGACCGGTACTTCCTCCTTGGGGCATTTCCTGAGTAATTTACATGCCAATATTTTTGTGGCCATTCTTGTCACAGAATCATTAATATGCTTGATAATGATTTCATGCAACCCTCTTTCGATGCCATATTTCTTCTTCATTTCCTTGAGTAGTTCTTTCTCCATTTCCTCGACAAGTTGTTTCTCCTTTGTTTTGTCCTTAAGGAACTGTGTGGGATCCTCACCCTGTGATGGCAGCCCTATGATGTATGTGATGAGATATACATCTATTGAGACGATTTGTTCTAGTCACAGGTATCCACCATGGGTGATTTCCATCATCTTGTTGATGCAGTTGTTTGCATACTAGTGCCTCCCAAAGTGCGGTAGGTCCAAAAGGCCTAGAATCTGATTTTTGGCCAGTCTTGCTTCCCACTTGATTGGTTGATTAATTGGTTTGCCAAAGGGTCCTATACACATAGTGTTATCACTGAAATTTCATCCGCACATGGCGACTATTAGGACCACACAATGTACCTTTTTGCCTATACTTTTTGCCACCATTATACTCTTGATCACCTGCATTTAGACTCATACTATCACTTTATCTGATCATCTCAAAGGTATACAATGTCCCTTCTCATTACTATACATTTAATCTGTTTTGCATGATATTTTACATCACTCTCGTACTTAACCATTGATTAGAAATGCATAAGTGTCAAAAACTGCAGATTTGTATTTAAGGCCCATTGCTGAAACACAGAACTGATGCTGAAACACGGAGCTACTACACAGCCCGAGGTCGCAGATGCTGAAACACGGAGCTGCTACACAGTCCGAGGTCATAGATGCTGAAACACGGAGCTTCTACACAGTCTGAGGATGTAGATGTTGAAACACGGAGATGTTACACAGTCCAGAGTTGCAGATGCTGAAACACAGAGGAAATCGCCAGAGCTGACGATGCTGAAACACAAGGAAGCCGCCACTGTCAGCGGTCAACACAGTCAGAGCGCAATTCACGTGGCTGAAACAGCCCGTGAATTGCGATGCTGAAACAGCATCAGCAACGATGAGAAGAAGCTGTTACACCAGCCGCAACAGCAATACCTCGTTCAGTTCCTGTAATAGCATTCGGTTGCGTGAAACCAGGACATCCTATGCTGATTTAGAAAGAAGATCCGATCTAGGATAGGATTCAGATATGCATTGTAATGATTGTATCAAAGGGATTTCCTCTTTAAATAAGAGGAAATCACCATTCGAAAGGGGGAAGTTTTTTTTGTATTGAAGCAACTCCAGAGAAGCGGGACGTGTTCTATTCTTTCCAAATTGTAATGTGGTATTTTCGACAGATGAATATAAGACTGCTTTGAGTATACTTCTCTAGCTTTTCGTTCAGGGGAATCTTGTGAGAAGGGAGGGCCCACCTTCTTCACAAGACTCACCCATTAGTTAGAAGTGTGTTAGTATAATTTATGTTCATGCTTTGTTTAAACTATCGTTCGTTGAAACATTGTTTTTAATGGATTCCGCTTTTGCTGAAACACTACTGACTCTGTCTTAGTTTATTGAATGGAATTTGTAATTCTTCTTATCAGAAATCTTGTGTGATGATCTTATGAGGCTATCAAATATTTGGTTAAAGGTTCTTGCTCAGACAGAAAGGAATTAAAACATCATACCCTCTGTAGGATTCATTTACCGCTGCAAGTGTGCTAGCCAGAGATTTGGTTAAAGGGTTCCTGCTCAGACAGGAAGAAATCACAACACCTTGTCTTCTGTAGATTTCATTTACCTCAGCAAGTGTGCTAGCCAGAGATTTGGTTAAAGGGTTTCTGCTCAGGAAGGAATCACAACACCTTGTCTTCCATAGATTTCATTTACCTCAGCAAGTGTGCTAGCCAGAGATTTGGTTAAAGGGTTCCTGATCAGACAGGAAGGAATCACAACACCTTGTCTTCTGTAGATTTCATTTACCTTTGCAAGTGTGTTAGCCAGGGATTGGGTTAAGGGTTCCTGCTCAGAAAGGAAATAACCAAAACATCTTGTTCTCTGTAGACTTTCATTGATACTAGCCAGAAACTGGGTTAGGGATCCCTGCTCAGAAAGAAAGGGATCAAACTACCCTGTTCTCTGTAACCCTCAACCTCACAAGTGTGCTAAGACAGAAATAAGGCTCAAGGCTCCTTCTTAGAAAGAAAGGAACTAGGTGGCTTTGTTCTCTGTTAGATAGAGTTAATTGTTTTATGCATTACTGTTTTCATGAAAAGAGTGTTAGCACTGAAGTCTCTGTTTGAGAGTAAGGGTCCTGTTCTCTGATTGCAGAATAGTTGCTCTTTCCCATTGCAAGTGTTATTTTAAATGTAATCCAGGATTCTTAGATTGATCTTTAAAGGTTTGCGATAGTGAAGTTACTTTCCTGTGAT
>JASDQU010739205.1:169922-209312 GCA_032191745.1 Picea mariana | reverse complement strand
TATGTAACTAAACCACAGTTGTTTAAAATAAAATTGTAGAACCAGATAAAAGTAATTAAAGGATTTCTCAAACAATTGATTGGTTTGTTGTCTTTTATAAAAGACTAGTCTTGCTGACTGGATTGGATGCATACATAAATTACTAAAGGATGACAGTTTGATTATTAGTACATGTACAAGAATTGTATGTACTAGCTACACATGCATTTCTTGTACATATACACTAGTATGTATGATTTTTCTTGACTTACTTACTAATAGTGTCGGTTAGTTGTTATGAATGTGTGAACCATGTTTCTTTTCCTTTGTACCAAAAGATCCCTTAACTTCGGGACGAAGTTTCCTGAAGGGTGGGTGTATGTAACGACCCTGCTTAAATAAATGTAAAGGTTATTAATTATAATTAAATTGATAATCTGATTGTCCTAAGATGTTAGCCAAACAATAATTGTTTCCTATATAATATTAACTAAATTAATTATCATTAATTATTTGTTCATAATTGTCAATGGTTATTTAATTATTAATCAACTCTTTAATTATGTGAATAAAGAATTAATAGGGTTGATAATTTAATTTATTAAAACTTACGTATATGAGTGGGATAACAAACATTAAATAAAGGATAAGAAGCATTAAATAAATGGGACAAGACATTAAATAAGAAGATAAGGTAATGAATGTAGGGATAAGGAATTTAATGAAAGGAAGAGTCGGTGAAGGAGGGATAAGGGGGAAGAGGAGTTGGAGGTGGGGATTATTCTACGGGAGTTGGGGATGAATTTTGGAGCTGGGGATTGGCAGAGTGAAATTTGGAGTGGAATTGACACAGCGCACCGGGGGTTGCTGGGGGTTTTGGGCACAGAGGGCCAGGATATCCGTTGATATCCTGGGGCTAGGGAGCTAACTAGTCGGCAGGGAGGACGGTTTTGGGTAGTGTTCTAAAGAAGCGGGAAGGAAGCAAGCTACGGACAACAGGAAGGATTATTAGCATCAGAGTTAAGGCATTTCTCTAAAATTTATGCATTTTTGTGTTATGTTTTAATTAGATTTATTATTCATTGATAAATTTTACATGCGTAAGTGTTGAGAAAATTTGGAATTATTCTTCTTTTATAAACCTAGTAGAAATTACTGTACATTTGGTAGAATTACTAGATGTTAATTTAAAACCGGCCTTTACAGCAACAGGCGCATCTTCATCAAGCGTCCATTTTTTAGGAACCTCTCCCTTCGAGGTACAAGTTAATTTTGATATTCCCATATTTGACGGTCAGATAGATGCAGATGCCCTAGAAAAATGGTTAAATCTATTAGAAGGTTATTTCTCTGTTCAAAAATTTTCCGACAGGGAAAAGATCACCTTCGCACTCCTCAAGGCTCTCCCCCATGTCAAACATTGGTGGGAAACTTACTGGGAGTAAAGTTCCATAGAGGAATCTGGAATATATGGGGTCGAGCCAACTTGGGATTTTTTCGTGGATGCGGTCAAAGAACAATACTATCTTGTTGATAACTATGAAGACATGAGATGGACCACACTGCGGCAAGAGAAGAGCCAAACAGCGTGGGAGTTCACAAATAATTTCCATACCTTGCGCACCAAGCTAGGTATCAAAGACTCTGAGAAACATCTAGTTCTGAAATATCGTGGGGCTATGCATAGGTACATCCAAACCAAAATAGATTTCTTAAACATCTCATCATTAGCAGTTGTCTATCGATATGCTATCAAAATCAAGCAGAAATTTAGGCACTCGAACAAATTGGAATTCGGGTCTGCAAATCTACCACAACCAAAGCATGGTAAAGACAACCCTAACCAACAACCTTTAGACAACTAGTCTAAGACACAAGACAAAAAAGGTAAAGGGAAAACGAAGAATGACACTGGGAAGTGGTGTGACTTCCACAAAATCCCATGGCACAACACTGATGAATGTCACTCGAAACAGTCATTGGTGGCTGAGGTCAAAGACCTAAAGCCAAACCCTGATTCAGAATCTGATCCAGAAAATATTAAAAACAGACAGATCATCGATGCAGACCCCACTGCCATTGTTGCAACCGCAACAATTCAACCAGAAGAATTAGTAGATCTTGAAGAGGGGGAGCACCTCTTCCATTCACAGATGTGGGTGAAGGGGATCCCATTGCATTTCATTGTTGATAATTATAGCCAGAAAAACCTCATCTCAGCTAAGGTCGTCAAACGGTTGGGGTTGTTGAAAACATCACACCCGCAACCATACAACATCGGGTGGCTTCACCATGGACCAGATCTCTGTGTCAGCCAACAGTGTCTCTTATCCTATGGCATCCATCCCTTCAAGGATGTTGTAGTGTGCGATGTTTCCCCTCTTGATGTTTGTGATGTGGTTTTGGGCCAACCATATATGTGGAGATGTCACGATGTCTATGATTCTAGACCCTGTATTGTCATTATTACTCTAGGAGGTCAGATCTATCAGATACGAGAGGTAGTTTCGACTACTGCTCCACCAAAAAAGTGTTGCAAGGTAATCTCTCATACTGCAAAATTCATCCTCTTCACAGTCTGTTCAAAGGATGCATAGAAGAACACTACAACCATTATCGCCTAAACACCTTCTATCCAACAAAAAAAAATTGTCAAAGAGAAAGAAGATATTGTTTCTTCACCTACAATGGTGCCTACACAATGCCCTATCAAACCTAGAGACAACAGGTCGGTGGAGCATATTCAACCCCACCAACAATCGGTTTGTGACAGTCTTCCACAGACCAAGCATCACAACTTCTCCAACAAAGCACGTAGCTCACCAAGATTCAGATTCAGAACATGCTTTCCCCTCTTCCCTAGGCACTCAACGCAATGGAGACCATTTCTTCATAAGGGGGGAAGATTGATCCAGGTAGATATCGGTGGCCACCTACCTGTTCCAACTGGCTCCTCTTGTCAGTTTTTAATTCAACACGTTTTTATGTACTTCTTTGTAATTATGGGTTCTACTCTTATGGGGATGTCTCGAGCCCTATACATCTTCCAGGTGGATACTGATGGCCTCCCACTTTATCCAACTATTTTATTTTGTATGTTTTCATGTCAGCACATCTTGTTGTACTTCCAGGGCCGTTTTGGGCCCTAAATAATGTTATTTTGGCTCGCCACAATCAAACTATAGATGGAGTCAGATTTTGACGATTCAATGCATAGTTCTCGAAAAGACCTTTCCAATGGGCTATAACGCGACTAAAACGAAGATCGTATGCAAAAGTTACGACCTCAAGAAGTTAATGTACCAACTTACCCAAACGGGGCCCACATGACTTTTGGTGTTTCATCTCCTAGGGTTAGGTTTTTGGATGTCTAGGGTTTTGGCATTCTTGTTTAACATAAAAGGCCTTCAGAGCCTCATTGTAATCATCTTCTTGCGAATGAGCGTAGCCATCACATCTCTTCTCAGAGATAAAGTTGCCACCATTCTAGCGAGTCTTGCACTCTGTATTTTTATAGTCTCTTTACAATTCTTTCATTAATAGAAATCAAGTATTGTTGTATCTCTCTGTTTCTGGCAATTTTCATGAGTATTTCATTGTAATATATCTGCTTTCATTTCGTTTCGAAAATAATCTGGATAAATTCTATAGATAATCCATTGCAAGTTGCTATAGAGATTAAAACCATTGATGCATCTAACAACACAATGAATCCCATAGTGAAAAACATCGAAGATGTGCAAGAAATTTGTAGTATTTCTTGGGTTAAAAAAGACAGACGATGAAGCAATAATCCCAAGGGAAGAGCAACTATGAAATGGGTGCCCCTAACTAGCACAACTTGATATGTGGTGAGGAAACTATTAGAGGATCAAAGTAAAAATGAAAAAATAGGTCATGACTTGGAAAAGCCAGCAAAGAAATGCAAAATAAAGTCTTCATATGTAATGACCCTCCTTATTGTTGATACGAATTTCTAATTACTGCTATTATGTTTTAATGATTTCTTGACTCAAGACTTTAGTCAAACAGTTTGTTGATATAACCAAAACCCACTGTAAAAATCCCCTTGTTGTTGCTAATGTGTTTTTAAGTTTTCCTTGGTTAAAATCTTTTGTCAAACAGTTTGGCAACAACTTTGTAAGATCCCCTTTACTGCTCATATGTTTTGGGTTTGTTGTTATGTTTAAGTGTTGGTTTAGTTCAGGGCTTTTGTCAAACAATTCACAACATTCTACTACTGATATGTTTTTGTTTACAAATTCCATATGCTCTCTAAGGACACTTCACAACATACCCACAAGATTCTTGGCACACAAATGAAGATTTATTGTATTTAATACCCGAAGAACAACATTACATATAAAGGAAATTATTCAAATGCAATCACATTGTTGTGGCAATAGTAAACTCAACAAATAATATAAGATCTATTCATTCTTATATGACCTGTAAACAGACACAATGGAACATCATTTAATGCCTTGTAAAGGTTCCCTTCTTGACAACACTTACAACATATATCTCTAACATGTAAATAAAGGTGTTTGTTGCCATTGATAACAACCACATTAAATCTGATATAACAACAAGGCCTCTTTTTTCTGCAACGAGTTTATAAAAATGGTGCAGCCTTCCTTTGAGCTCCCCATTAACTAAAAATAGTAGCATGGTCTCCCTTAGTACCTCCCATGAGCTAGTAAAGAAGGCACAACCTCCCTCGGTGAATGCCACGATTTGTTAATGGAGTATTCAACCCTCTGCTTCAACACCACAAATTGTTGACTCTTGCAGCCCCTTTCTGGAGCCCTCGACCTTTGCAAATAAATGATGTTCCCTCCTTTTAGATCCCACTACAACAAATGAGTGAATCGTCCTCTTACTTCTTTCCACAATCTGATAATAATTGCACAACTCAAGGAGAAGGATAAGATGAATAATGGATGTTCTTTATGCTCAAGACAACTTCCACAAAACCTTTAACAATCTGAAATTTCCCACGATCTAGCAAAACAGATGGATCTTCTTCTTCCTCAATGAATCCCAATGAGAGATCTGTATGATCTCTCCCTTTGACCAACTAGGGTGGATTTGTTTCACCACCAAAACCAATCTGCTCAACGGTTTATGGCCCCAAAACCAGCAGGCTACAAGAGCTCTCCAAAATTCAAATTTTAGAAAATGATCATGAATAATGAGAGGATGAGTTCCTATTCCTCTTTTATCCCATTTTCACTTTTTTTCGCTCAATAATTAATTAAAACTGACTTTATAATTCATTATTCAATATTTCCCCCAAAATCATTTTATTAATTTATTAAAAAATTTTACTCCAAAAAGTGATTTATTTGAATCTAAAGCATTTACGGGCATTGGAAGTCATTTTTCATCCTCCCAACATTTAAAGCTTTCATCCCAGTTCCAACGAGTTATTACACTAAGGTGCCCCTCTTAAATAATTTAATTAAAATAACAACCTTAGTGAAATCAATTAAATATGTTCAATATTACTCCGAGATTACGGGAATAGTCGAAATGCATCGAAATCGAAAACTGACTGCACAAGAGTGATCTTGATGATGGAAGATGATAAATGTACTTGGTTGGGCATCATATAACTCCACTAAACCCTTTGAGTTCACTCGTAACATCAAATTACCCCTCTAATCAGGCTGACACAAACCTCAAAAGTTGTCTCCACTTGCGGAGCAAGAGAACCCAAAAATGGGGACATTACAGTCCTCCCTTCGCAAAGATTGCTTGTCCTCAAGCATTGCCATCATAACCTTGCAATCAACAAGTTGAACCAAATTGAAATTGAGAATGATCCTAGTGTCTGAAACCAACCTAGGAGATGTGAAGCACCCTCTGCTCAAAGCATTGTCCTGCAAGGTACTAACACAAGAGGCCACCTAAATACTACCGATAAGTAGAGCAATCATATACTACAAAAACTCGGCCAACCCCTCAAAGGATTTATATTCTAGAAAACCAATCCAATGCACCATAAAAGTAAACTCCCGAAGATAAAATTTGGTTCTCTCATCTTTATCAGTTTTTGAACTGCCAAACAATGTAATACCAGGGTCCCAAGGTAGTCTCAGAAAGGAACCACCATGATGGCGTTGCACCACTTCGATCATAATGGTTTGACTTTCGTATCTAGACTGTATTCTTCTCTCCTGGAACCCCAAGTTGAAATGCCTAAAAGAGTTGAACCCACTACCATGAATCATATCCTACAAAGGCATCTCAGTGAAGTCAAAGTCTGCAAATCGACTGCCAGACTCGATCCTAGGTATCAGAAAATAAAATATGTTTTGCTATATAAAACGAGTCTCAACATCTCCTCTCATGACATTCTGAAAATGAAGCAGACCAATCCATGTCACCACTCTGTTAACCATTATCAAAATTTTAAGCAATCTATCAATTAGATGAATTCCTGGATCCCACAACCAAATTAGAACTCCACCATTCCCAATACCTACTGACTTCCGTTGTGCCACATTGATAACCATAAAAATCCAAATAAGCCAAGTCTTTGATTCATTTTTTTGAATTCAACCATTTGTATCAACTTTGTGCTTGCTAATTTGCACATCTCCTACCAAAATGCACTGAGAAATCTACTGTCTCAATCACTGACATTGTACTCAGGCAACACATGGAATCTAAACACCTCCATGAAAAACAACTCTTCCACCTATGGCACCTTATACTCCGATGAAATTGTGAAGAAATGTGCGGACTCAGTCAAGCGATCAAAAACTACATAAATGCAATCCCTACCATGTACTTCCGGTAGACCTGTGATGAAACCCATCGACACACTCTCCCACTTCTGCTTTGGAATGAGTAAAGGCTGCAATAATCCTGTTGGATGAGTATGCTTCGACTTGTGTTGTTGACAAGTCATACATTCCCTTACATGTTGCAACACATCATACTTGAGGCCCTTCCGTGAGAACCTCTCTCTGATCTTCTGGTAAGTTTTTAAGTATCTAGGATGCCCTGCCAAAGGTGTATCATGCATAGCCCTCATGATATTCTCCCTAAATGTGGACTCATGGAATAAATATATGCGATCTCTGTAGTAGATAATGTCATCCACCACTATGTACATGTCATCCTGAATGTGGCCATCCATCAACTCACAAGCAAACCTATTCTTGGAATATTCAACGAGAAAGCGAGAATTCCAATCAGTTGAAATCTCTATGAGCCACTCCAATATGGCCTGGATCTTCTCCCGGTGTACCCGCACACCTAGTGCACTGATCACATGGCCTAATATCTCCTCTAACTACCTCATGTGATCCTCCCATGTCCTATTGTATATAGAGAGATAATCAAAGAACACCCACAAAAACCTCCACAACTGCTTGCTAAAAAATGTGGTTCATGCAAGACTGAAAAGTGGTAGGTGCGTTGGTCAACCCCAATAGCATGTCCAAGAACTCGTAGTGCCCATAATGACACCCAAAAGTAGTCTCATGATTATCCTGCTCCTTAATATTGATCTAGTGATATCCCGAACACAAGTCAATATCAGAGAGGTATATTGCACCATGAAGCTCATCTATCAACTCATCGATCTTGGGTAAACCAAACTCAATGGTATGCCTATGTCAGGGGGGTCTCCCTGGAGGAATCTCTCCAAACCCTTGGTCATGCTTTCTCAACCATGACTGAAGTTCTACATGATAAGGCTGGTTGTTATCTAAAGGCTTCTTATCATGTGCACTCATTCTATTAGTGTCATCTGAACCTCGATTCTAGATTGATGTGTTCACATCTGTAATATACCCATTCCCCCAATCAGTGGATGCATACACTTCATTGTTGGTTGGTCCATGGAATATATTCTCAAATATCTCATCTATAATTATGACTTGAGCCTTCAATGGGCTCTCCAAAAGAGGTGGCTCATGATCCCCATGATGCAAACTATGTGTAAAATAAAAAAAAATATGTGTCATACCTCTCTTCAAGCTCATGCAAATCTGAATGCTCCTAGTGTTTGACCATCACAAGAGGCTATTCCCTTAAATAATGAGTACTACTAACATCCTCATGTGTTATGGCTGCCATAGATGACTAATTTTATGTTGTGTATGATAAAGAATGTGCCAAACTCAACTCTCCACAAAGTTCATCATCATGAATTTCTGATTCTTGAAGGGCCATTTGAGTGCTCTTCAAATAATCCTTGGTAACCTTAAGCCCCTGGGTAAGCTTATCAACTTCCTCTTCTTTCTTCCTAACTGATAAGTGATGCTCTAACAACTCACGGTCCTCTAACAATTTTGTTATATTCTTCTGATATTCTTGAGAAACTTGTAACAATTCTACCAAGAGTTCTCGATTTGTCTTCATCTTCTTTGGCCACTAATGCAAACCTTAATGGAAAGTTACCACTACTAAAATTGAAGGGTATAAGTGTTGGTCACTTATCAAAAACAATCTGAAATGTCTTTCACTAATTTCCCCCTTAGGCTGGTAGGATGCACAACTCTGATACCATTGTAATAACCCTCCTTACTGTTGATATGAATTTCAATGTATTGTTGTTATGTTTTAGTGATTTCTTGACTCAGGAATTTCGTCAAACAATTTGCTAATATACCCAAAACCCACTGTGAAAATCCCCTTGCTGCTGCTATTGTGTTTTTAAGTTTTCCCTGGTTCAGATCTTTTGTCAAACAATTTGGCAACAACATTGCAAGATCCCCTTTACTGCTGATATGTTTTGTATTTGTTGTTGTGTTTAAGTGTTGGTTTAATTCAGGGCTTTTGTCAAACAATTCACAACATTCTACTACTGATATGTTTTTTTTACAAATTCTAGATCTGCTCTCTAAGGACACGTCACAATAGACCCACAAGATTCTTGGCACACAAATGAAGATTTATTGTATTTAATACCCCAAGAACAACAATACATATAAAGGAAATGATTCAAACTCAATCACATTGTTATGGAAATAGTAAACTCAACAAACAATATCAGACCTATTCATTCTTATCTGACTTGTGAATAGACACAGTGGAAGAACATTTAATGCCTTGTATAGGTGCCCTTGTTGATAGCACTTACAACATATATCTCTGACCTGTAAATAAAGATGTTTATTGCCATTGATAACAACAACATTAAATCTGATATAACGACAAGGCCTCTTGTTCTTGCAACGAGCTTATAAAAATGATGTAGCCTTCCTTTGAGCTCCCCACTAACTAAAAATAGTAGGAGGGTCTCCCTTAGTACCTCCCATGAGTTGGTAAAGAAGGCACGAGCTCCCTTAGTGAATGCCATGAGTTGTTAATGGAGGATACAAGCCTATGCTTCAGCACCACAAACTGTTGAGATTGTTGCAGCCCCTTTCTAAAGCCCTCGACCTCTGCAAATAAATGATGCACCCTCCTTTTAAATCCCACTACAATAAATGAGTGAAACGGTCTCTTGTTTCCTTCCTCGATCTGATAATAATGACACAACTCAAAGAGAATGATAAGTTGAATAATGGATGTTCTTTCTACTCAAGACAACCTCCATAAAACCCTTAACAATCTGAAATTGCCCACAATCTAGCAAAATTGATGGATCCTCTTCTTCCTCAATGAATCCCAATGAGAGATATGTGTGATCTCTCCCTCTGACCAGCTAGGGTGGATTCATTTCACCACTGAAACCAATTTGGTCAAAGGTTTCTGGTCCCAAAGCCAACAAGCTACAAGAGCTCTCCAAAATCCAAATTTTAGAAAATGATCATGAATAATGAGAGGATGAGCTCCCATTTCTCTTTTATCCCCTTTCCACCTTTTCGACTCAATAATTAATTAAATGTGAATTTTATAATTCTTTCTTCAATATTTCCCCTAAAATCATTTTATTAATTTATTAAACCTTTTTACTCCAAAAAGTGATTTATTTGAATTTAAAGCATTTATGGGCATTGGAAGTCACTTTTCATCATTCCAACATTTAAAGCTTTTCATCCCAGTTCCCACGAGTTATTACACTAAGGTGTCCCTCTTAAATAATTTAATTAAAATAACAACCTTAGTGAAATGAATTAAATACGTTCAATTATTACTCCAAGATTACGGGAATGGTCGAAATGCATCGAAATAAAAAATTGACTGCACATGAGTGATCCCGATGATGAAAGATGATAAACGTACTTGGTTGGGCATCATATAACTCCTATAAACTCTCTAAGCTCACTGATAACATCAAATTACCCCTCTGATCAGGGTGACACAAACCCCAAAAGTCATCTCCACTTGCAGAGCAAGAGAACCCAAAAATGGGGACATTACATCATAAGCAAACCCTGGGTAAACACTTGAATTGGATGTATCTTAGCAAGCGTTGTATGAATATTTGGAGAACAAGGAAGAAGGGGATGGAGACCCTCCTTCCATAAAAGATGAAGTTATGTCTCAAAACAATAACATCAACCAAAATGGTATGCCTACAACAATGGATTGTCAAAAGGATATGCCTACAAACACCAATTACGAGGAAGGTCATCCTTCAATATCAGAGGACGATTTACTCACTCTATCAAATTTCATGATGACTTCTCTATTGAGAAAAAGGGAAGATCAAATTACAATATTGAAAAATGATATGCATGAATTGAAGACTCTTGAGAAGGTTATTAAGTCTGAAAATGAATCCATGAGGCCACATAGTATAAAGATTTAGGATGAGAATGAACAGTTGAAAAAGGAGAATGATTTGTTGATAAAATATGCACATAAATGGCTCAGGCAGACACAAAGACTCAAGCAAAGGAATTAGAACCTGCAAGTAAAGATCCTTATGCACAAACCAAGAAGGCAAATAAATAAAAAGAAGAGCAAGCATTAGGGCCGAGGATAAGTGCTGGACAAGCATGTTGGAAATAATGTACAGAAAAATCCTAAGTATAGAAGAAGTCCGTAGAAGAAGAAGGAAGACTAGGGAGTGTGCAGTTGAGGCGCAGTCAGGAGGACATTGCACAGACATAGGAATAAAATAGAGGAATGATACAGAGAGAAGAATAAAGCATAGAACAAAGTTGGATAAGGAAGCGGGTGAAAAGGAAGGATTACAGTATGACGTTCTAAAGATAGAAGGACGTGCAAAAGCAATAAGAACAACAAGCAGAGTGAAAAAGCAATATGCGAATGAAAAAGCAGGTGAAAGAAGCATGAACACCAAGTTAACTTGAAGTTATCATATATTGTAATAAGGTTTTTGGGATGAACAAAGTAGGGTTTTAAGCCCGAAAAATCATGTATAAATATGTAATGGGTTGGGAGAATAAGTGTTGTAGGATATTTTCAAGGTAAACTCCCTTGGGCTCTTCCTAGACCTAAGACAAAATAGAGGTGTAAATGACATATTTTCCCAGATCTAATTCATAGGTGAAAAGTACTTGGTGTAGCAAAAGGTTTACCCAATGATTGAAGGTTGTCCATGTAAGCTCTTGGTTGTTCGCTTTCATGAAGATCTCCTTTGCTCCTAGCAGCTTAGATATGCACACAAAGTGATCCAGGTGGATATCGGTGGCCACCCACCTTTTCCAGCTGGCTCAAAACAACTTTCTAGCAATTTTGATAATTTATTATTTTTAGCAGTTTTTCGGGTACTGAACTTCCGGAGTCGTTTTGAGGCCCTAAACGACGTTTTTTTGGGGCATGTTGCGATCTTTCCAACGGGCTATCATACGCCTAAAATGGAGATCATATGCAAAAGTTACGACCCTAGGAAGTTGATGTATTGACTTACCCAAACGGGTCCCACATGACTTTTGGCGCTTCATCTCCTAGGGTTATGTTTTTGGATGTTTAGGGTTTTTGAAACTCCTGTTTATTGTAAAAAGACCTTGAGAGCCTCATTGTAATCATCTTCTTGCGAATGAGCACAACCATCACATCTCTTCTCAGAGATAAGCCGCCACCATTCCAGCAAGCTTGTTTTCCGTTGCATTTTACAGTTTCAACTTATTTCCTTATTGAATAGAAAACCAGTTTTACTGTATCTTTGTTATTTTGTGTTAAGCATATGGTAATAATCTGTAGTCATTTCGTTCTGCTCATAAAATTTGGAACAGTGGTATCAGAGCGGTCTGATCCTTGTCATCTTAATGCATGTCCCCAACGAGGTCAGAGTACAAAGATTTGGGTCTCGATCTTGTTTCTCTTGAGGACAAAATCTCTCGCACACCTAAGCGACCTCTCATGGAAGGAGAAAAGAAAGATGATGGGACAGGAGATCCTTTCAAACTATTGATTGAGGAAGTCCTCATGCAATAGAGAAACGAGATGATGGATAATTTCGCGCAAATCCTTCGACGACTACCAGCAGGCGACGCATCTTCTTCGAGCGGAGGCACCACCCCCTTCAAGGTACAAATAAACTTTTATATTCCTATATTTGAAGGTTAGATAGACGCAGATGTTGTAGACAAGTGGTTGAATCTACTAGAAGGGTATTTCTCTGTCCATAACTTTTCGAATAGAGAAAATATTACTTTTGCGCTCCTCAAAGTCGTTCCCCATGTCAAAGATTGGTGGGAAACTTTTTGTGAGCAAAAGGAAACAGAGGAACCCTCATTATTTATAGTCATGACCACCTGGGAATCCTTCAGGGATGTTATTAAGGAACAATACTACCCTGTCGGAAGTTACGACGACTTGTATACCAAATGGACCACACTGCGGCAAGAAAGAGACCAAGCAGTGCCAGATTTCACAAATATCTTCCATACCTTACGCACCAAGCTGGGTATCAAAGATTCAGAGAGACATCTGGTGCTCAAGTATCGCAGTGCTCTGCATAGATACATGCAGACCGAAATGGAATTTCTGGACATCTCATCCTTGGGCGTGGCCTACCGATATGTCGTCAAAATCGAGCAGAATCTCAAAGAAAAGACGGGACAATTTGGGTCGGGGAACCCCTCACAACAAAATCCAGGAAAGGGCGATCCCAACCCACAAAACAAAGGACAGAGCAAAGATGGATAGTATTAGGACAACCAGTCCAAGCCGCAAGCAAAGAAGGACACCGAAAAGATAAATAAAGATACAGGGAAGTGGTGTGACTTCCATAAGAGCCCTTCGCATAAAACTACTGACTGTCGCTCAAAGCAGACGTTGGTGGCCAAAGTGAAAGCCTCTGAATCAGATGCGGGTTTTGACTCTGAGTCAAAACTAGAAAGGGGAAGACAGATCATTGATGCAGAACCCAGTGCCACTGTTGCTACCACCAAGCTCCAGCATGGTGAACCAGACGAGCCAGAAGAAGGAGAGAACCTCTTCCATTCACAGATGTGGGTAAAAGGCACCCCACTGCACTTCATCGTTGATAGTGGTAGCCAGAAGAACCTCATCTCAGTAGAGGTCATCAAGCGGTTGGCCCTGCTGACAACGCCGCAACCACAAGCCTACACCATTGGATGGCTCTGCCAAGGAAGTGATCTTCACGTCAGCCAATAGTGTCGACTGTCATACGACATCAAGCCCTTCAAAGATGAGGTATTGTGTGTTGTTGCTCCTCTTGAAGTTTGTGATGTTCTTTTGGGCCAACCTTATTTATCGAAACGTCATGCTGTATATGAATCTAGGCCTTGTATTGTTATTATTACTTTGAACAGGAAATTGTACAGGATACCCAAGGCTGTCCCACCTAGTGTTATTTCCTTGATCTCTGCTAAGCAATGCAGGAAGGTCATCTCTCAGATGGGGAAGTTTGTCTTCTTTGTGATTTTCTCTCAGAATGAGAGAAAAATCACAGCCACATCCAGGGTCTCTGCAGTCGACCTCTCCACACAACAGAAGCAAGTAGATAAGGTCCTGGAAGAATACTCGGATATCTTCTCCTCACCTACCAGGGTACCTCTGCACTACCAGGTCAAGCACCCCATCGATATGACCCTTGGCGCACCGCTGCCTAATGGGCCAGTCTATCGTCGCTCTCTGTTAGAGAATGAGGAGATCAAGTGACATATCCAAGAATTGCTCCACAAGGGGCACATCCATCCTAGCTCATCACCTTGCGAGAGCCCAATCGTGTTGGTACAGAAGAAAGATGGAAGAATACCTTCAAGTCAAAGGAAGGCCTTTTTGAATGGTTGGTCATGCCCTTTGGTCTGACAAACGCTCCAACCACTTTCATGAGGTTGATGGACGATATCCTGCAACCATTCACCAATAATTTTGTAGTGGTGTATCTTGATGACATTCTCATTTATAGCAAGACTTGGGCCGAACACTTGCAACATATTCAACAGGTTCTGCACACCCTGCGGCAGCACAAGCTATACGCCAACTTGGAAAAATGCTCCTTCAGCATGGTCAGGGTACATTACCTAGGATACATCATTGATCAACATGGCGTACATGTGGATCTAGCCAAGATTCAAGTCATCCGTGACTGGCGAGCCCCAACCACACTCACTGAGCTTCAGAGCTTCTTGGGCCTTGCCAATTTCTACCTCAGGTTTGTGTTGGGATTCTTCCATATTGCATGGGCCCTCAGCCAAATAACCAGAGGTGGTGGTAAGGTGGAATTTGTGTGGGGCCGACCCCAACAACAAGCGTTCGATGATTTGAAGCAACGCTTGTGCTCAGCCCCAACACTTTCAATACCAGACCTGCAACAACCCTTTGAGATTGAGACTGATGCTTCAGACTATGCTGTGGGTGTCGTTCTCACGCAGCACGACCACCTCGTGGCCTATCATAGTGCGACACTATCAGATGTTGTCCGTAAGTACCCTACTTACGACAAAGAAATGTACTCCATTGTGCAAGCCTACCGCCAGTGGAGACATTACATTCTTGGGAGGGAGACAGTCATGCACACTGATCATAATCCATTGCAATTCATGCAGACATAAGGAAAATTGCAGAATGACCGCCATCAAAAGTGGTCCACATACTTACATCAATTCCACCTCAACATCAAGTATAAAACAGGAAGCACCAACCGCATCGATGATTGCCTCAACAGACCACCAGTCGCGGCACTCACCACAGTGCTAGACTCATGTGGCCATGAGAGCTTTGGATGGACCCAACTCTATGAGACAGAACCTGACTTTGCCACCACCTACCAAATGTTGGGTGCAAAGGTAGTTGTCGATAATTTCCATCTTTAGGATGGGTTGTTGTTTCGTCTGGGCCATATATGTGTTCCCTCAAGTGAGTGAGTGAAGCTGATCTGGGAAGCCCACTATAGCCGGGTGGCAGGACACTTTGGCGTCAAAAATACAGTGGCGATGCTACAAAAACATTTCTACTGGTCGAAACTTTGACAGGAGACCAACAAGTATATTAGGTCTTGCACTGCCTGCGCTATTGCCAAACCAACCACTAAGAAACAGGGCCTGTACACCCCTCTTCCTACTCCTGACAGACCATGGGAATCCATCTCAATGGAATACATGTCGGGCCTCCCGTCCACCAAGCGGGGAAATGACTGTGTTTTTGAGTTTGTCGATCGCTTTTCTAAGATGGCGATTCTGGTTGCTTGCAAGAAGAGCATCACAGTAGAAGCCATTGCCAAGCTCTTCTTTGAACGAGTCTGGGTACATTTTGGAATCCCACAAACCATTGTCTCAGATCGGGACAGTTGATTTCTCAACACATTCTGGTCGAGCCTCTGGTCACTGCTGGACACCAAGCTCACCAAATCCACGGCTTTCCACCCCCAGACAGATGGCCAAACCAAGGTCGTAAATCGAATGATCATGCATATCCTGCGCATGTATAATTGCAAGCACCCTCGCGCATGATATGAGAGTCTTCCCTATGTCCAGCATAGCTACAACCGAGCCCTACATAGCTCAATCGAACACAACCCCTTTCAGGTGGGGTTGGGATTCCAACCATTGGGTCCCATAGATGTTGCACTTCCCTTGTGGTCACCTTGACCGACTCCTCTCCTGCTCCAACTGAGGCTGACAAAGCCACCTAGTTCATTGAGAGGATCCAACACATCCGCCAACAGGTTCAGGATATCCTACAGAAGTCCAATGACAAGTACAAGCAGCGCCATGATCAACATCAGGTTCCACATAAGTTTCAGGTGGGTGACAAAGTTTGGTTCCATTTGTAGAAAGAACGCCTTACAGGACCCTATCGGAAGCTTCACCCACTCCATTATGGGTCGTACACTATCACCAAGGCTGTGGGGGATAATGCTTTTGCACTCAACATTCCTCCTTTCCTTGGCCTGCACCCAATGTTCAACGTGGACCTCCTTCGGCCTTATTTCCCACCATTATTGGACACCTCAGATGTAGCAGAACAACTGACACCAACAGAGCTCAACCCCGACTGCATACAACATGCATCCATTGATCATATTGTGGACACATAGATCAAGGGCACTCAACAACAAAGGATCCATCTTTATCGAGTCGTCAAAGCAGGGCAACTTCTGCACCAAGGCAAGTGGCTCACCCGGGGCCAAATTCAATAGAAATTTCCCCATCTGATGGGGGAACTCAACGCAATGGAGAACATTGCTTCCTAAGGATGGAGGATTGATCCAGGTGGATATCGATGGCCACCCACCTTTTCCAGCTGGCTCAAAACAACTTTCTAGCAATTTTGATAATTTACTATTTTTAGCAGTTTTTCAGGCCTGAACTTCCGGAGCCATTTTGAGGCCCTAAATGATGTTTTTTTGGGGTATGTTGCAATCACTCAAAATTTTGTGCCACTGTTGTAGTCCTCAGATAGATCTTTCCAACGGGCTATCATACGCCTAAAACATAGATCGTATGCAAAAGTTACGACCCTGGGAAGTTGATGTACTGACTTACCCAAACGGGGCCCACATGACTTTTGGCACTTCATCTCCTAGGGTTAGGTTTTTGGATGCTTAGGGTTTTTGAAACTCCTGTTTATTGTAAAAAGGCCTTGAGAGCCTCATTGTAATCATCTTCTTGCGAATGACCGCAACCGTCACATCTCTTCTCAGAGATAAGCCGCCACCATTCCAACAAGCTTTTTTTCCGCTGCATTTTACAGTTTCAGCTTATTTCCTTATTGAATAAAAAACCAGTTTTACTGTATCTCTGTTATTCTGTGTTAAGCATCTGGTAATAATCTGTAGTCATTTCATTCTGCTCATAAAATCTGGATCACATAGAGACATGGAAAACCTTTCACAAGATCACATTAATCATGCATAAATCAATGATAGATCTACTAATGTATCATGACACATGAAAATATTAATTCTCCATGAGGAAACATAACAACCACATACACATTCAAGTAAAGGAAAACACCGTGTACACCTTCTATTAATGGAACAAATAACTTACAACTTACACTCAAAAAAGCAGATGTTGCAACCCTTTCCCAAGTCCCTTGCCCAAGTTCAGTAATCAATCCACTAGAATAAGTTTGCTTTCTCTTTTCCTCCCCCCTTTTCCCACGAGAGACCCCTCATTATATAGGATATTAGGGATAAGATCAAATGGTTGAATTGGATGGGATTCCCATGCTGAAGATGAAAATCTTCTTGAGGTCGAACCTCGAGAAATCAGGATTTAATCTCATCTCTCGAAACCACTCCTAAAAAGGGAGTGATGGTCCAATCGTGCCCTAAATAACTGGCGGGGGCGACTGATCGCTCCTTGAAGGAAGACAAGGAGCAACCATCTCTTTTGGTCGTTGGTTGTAAAGGGAGAAAAAATGACTAAGGGAAAAATGACGTTAAACTCAAGGGAAAAGTGGTATGGTTCATGGGCTTAGACTGTTGACTTCTGGATGATGTCCATCGGGTATATAGGTGGCAACTAATTGTATAACAGATACCCCTTAATGTGTGAGGTCAAAAGACGTGTATGATGGCCGAAATACTTTACGAAAAAAATCATAGAGCTTTGAGCGAAGGAACCTAGAAAGAAACCATCATAAGTCTGGCATAATAATAACATCCCCGAGGCGAGCATACCCATGCTTGGTAAAAAGAACTAAGCGTAGCCACCAAAATAGTACATTGTGGATCCATGCATGACACATGTAACTATATCATGGCCACAAAATAATACATTGTGGATCCATGTCAAGGGTGAGAGCATAGCCACGACCAAGTATAAATGTGGATCTATGTCATAGTATACAAATAAGTGATATGACTCGATGCCCGAGAAATCTTTGAAGTACTCATGAAAAAGTCCATTGCAACTTGGGAGGGAATGTCATCAAGGAATGTGGTGGTCCCATCCTAAGGTCTTTGTCCCAAATCCCAATGGTATGAATCTACAACAGGCGAATAAATGAGTTGATGTCGAGCATGGTAGGAACCGTCTTATTATCGATCATTCATGTAACCGTTAACAGACACGACGTAATCCACCGATGATGATGATGGATCCCAAGATACCTAGTACAATCTAGCAAGTGCGAATAAATGAGTTGAAATCGAACACTCGTAGATTCATTCAACATGATCCAATGATGTAAACCCATTGTCAAAATGCAAGGGAGTCTGTCACTGATGTCTACAAGTCCCAGGGTACTGACTGGTTTCTAGATTTCAAACTTGGATAATGAGCTAGAGTCGACAGGATGAAATTTGTTGGAGGAGGTCCTTGATGTATCCCCCATCAAGCGACACGAAACATACAAGGTAGATGGTGTGAAGAATGTAATGGTAGAGCATAAATAACACAGAGATGGCTGAGAGGAATGGGCTAAAGGACTGCAAATGGCTGACACATGTTAACGTCCCTTGAACAAATCATTCTGACAAATAACTTGACTTGGCAACATGGACTCGAGAAGGACCAAAACACTCACCGTGGGAGACTAGAAGAGTAACCAGTCGATGGAGTCCGAGAACTCATGGAGATAGTAATGATTCAGAGACAATGGATAACCCAACTGTTTGTACATAGATGCAAAACATGTGCATTATTCAAGGGCGACTCAATAAACGACAGCCATTTGTGAAGATGACTAGATGGAAAAAAAAACCCACTCTTTTTTCTTCTTTCATGTTTAAGCGAGCGCAAAAGAAAATAAAAGTATGCTCAATGTTCTCACCCGTGGATTTGATTTCGAGCATGGGGTGGAGAATAGTGCTCGATCCATCATTTCATATTTAGAGAGTTTGAAAAGACAAAGAAGACTCCAAAGGTGTTATTTTTCATAACTTTAGTCTCCCAAGCCCGAAAAAGGATAAAAGAATACAAGGGGGAACTCTTCTAGCCAAGGTTGACTAGAGTATTCATTTTTTGTAATTAGTCCATCTGATCCGGAAAAGGGGTAAACTTACACCAAATAGACATCCTTTCAAATCCATTTAATGAGTCTGAAAGAAAACAAGCTCACTCGACAATCTTTTCATGTGTAAGAAGTCTGAAAAGAGCTTGACGGAGACATCGGGGTGTACCTTTGTCGTGGTTGGTTACTAAGCACGACAAAGGGGTGATAGTAGGCTCAAATTGAGAGAAAAAGTGGTATGCGATGAATTTCTAGGCGTAAGGAACATGACTTGAAGCAATGGATTGTAATAGGACATGACGAATAATGGCTACTCATAACATCGGTTCTCGTCCAAAAGTGTTGTATATGGTAACAACTAGATGGCTAGTGGTCAAGGATGGTTGCAATGCGGGAAGTAGTGGAAACAAATGGCGATATAGAAACAATAAGCAACGAGACAACAATATTAGTAGAGTGCGACCATTAAAACAACAAAAATGGAGGGAACCTAAGGTATAGTGCTGGCAAGATGGACAGTTAATAATGCAAAGAGGGAAATGCAGGGAAAAACCTCTCCGTATATGCCAGTTTAGAGACACATACCTCAAGCTCAATGGATGTCCCCATCTTTAAAACGTCCCTAGAATCATGTCAACACACGTAAACTAGATTCCAGGGTCAGAACGCATAGTGAAATCCTAAAAATAAAATATTTTTGGATTTTTGGATATGATGTACACAAAAAAAAGGCACTCACACCACACACCTATGTACAATAAACTATGCATTTTGATGCTTTATGTAAATTAGAGCCCATGGCTAGGCTCAGGCCAATGATCTTTTTCATAATTGAAGAACTTATTAGCCATTAACGACATCATATGGCTCACCATACGGGGGCCATGCCACATAGGAACAAATATTTGCGGTCGAAGATACTCATCATGAGTGGTTTTGTGAGCTATGGAAGCTCCTTGATGGGATCCATCAAGAAATTATGGAAGTACAAAACACAAATCTTCAACAAGAGGGATATCAAGGAATTTAGTGGTAAGTTATGAAAAATATATCTGAGGCAAAAAATGGTGAAAATTGAGAGGTCAAATGGATGTCCTAGCCAATGCCCCTAGTCTCGGGTTGGAACTCATCATGATGACTCTCATCGGTTCCAAATCAGGGAGGAAGGTGTGATGATCCTCATCCTTTTTGGGCTTAAAAATGGAAGCCATGACTTTCAGGGTGGCCTCTTCTAAAGGCAACTTGGTATATAAGAAATCATGGGAACTGAGGGAGTCAAAAACTCATACGGGTGGAGTAGGCTAATCGCATTCCATCTAAGGATGGAAGGGTTAACCGATATCAACAAATTCTAAGGAGGCTACCATATTGACAATCTCAACTGCGGTGCGTGGTATGGATGCTCCATATAAGTCAACATCCTCAGAATGAGGTACCACCCAAGGATCAACTAACTTGAGGGATTCACCAGTAGATGAACAAATCATGTTGATAGGAGCAATATGGGTAGTGTTAGGTGTAGGAAGGGGGAAAATCCCCATAAGAAATGGATCTTTAAACATGCCTACACTGACGCTTTCATATCCCTTGAAAGACTCACCTATGAAGGACACATCGGTGCCAGGATTAGTTCGTAAGTCAAGTGTGCAATAATCCAATTGGTTGATCATAACTATCTTCCCTTGATGGAGAAATTGTATAACGTGAAAGAGAGTGGATACAACAACCTACATGGCGTAGAACCAAGTGTGACCCAAGAGTAGATTATAGTTGAGTGTGGCATCTACCACTTCGAATTCTATGGAGACAATCTTCCCCCTGAGCTCGATGGGTAAGGAAGGGAGAATTTCGTAAGGTTTGAAAGAATGTCCATCAAAATCTTTTAGGATGGCTGGAGATGTGGTGAGTTGTGGAGAACCAATGGCTTTCCAACATGACAAAGACATCATGCAAATGGCCACTCCTTCGTCAATCACCATATGAAATATATTCTTGTTCAGACACTAAACTGTAATTTTCAATGCTAGTTGGTGTGAGAGACATGACTCACTCTATTATGTGTCAAAGGAAATAATGTTAGACTCCGAAGGGTCGATTCTGCCTATAGGTGAGCAAGGCTTTCCGCTGTGAAGGACAACTCTGTAGTACTTCGAGTGCCTACATGGCACACGGGGCCTGGGCAAGGTCTTCCACTATGTTATAATATTGGGTTGCCCGAGTGTTTGAATTATGGGTATTTCTTACCTATCCTTCTCTTAATACGTTTAAGGTCCTGTAGCTATTCAAAAAACTAAACTGGAGATTTACTAGTTGTTCTTAATTGTAGATAAAAGTATTGAAAAGGTCTAGTTTTGTAATATTTTTTTTTTAAATTGAATTAAGGGTGGTAGGGTGGTGTTAGGGTGAGTTGAAGCTTACTGAGGATTGGTGTCATCATTATCTATGACATGTAGGTTACTGAGAGGATTGGTGTCCTCATTATCCACGGTAGGTGGGTTCCTGTCAAACTAAAAAATTATAAATTGTAAGTTGGTGCTTGCAGAAGAACATAAAGAAAGGTGTTTTGTTGTCTTCTCCTGCATTGGGTTTCCACGTAAAAATACTGGTGTACTATGTTTTCTATGTTGTTTTTATATCTGCATGTATTGGTGATTAAGTAAGCTCTTCTAAATAACTTTAATAATTGAAAGGAAATAAATTGTTGAAAATTGATACAATATTGATTCACCCCCTCCCCCTCTTAGCATTGCTATGATTTTCAACAGATATTAATAGAAAGGTGGAGTCAACATAGTTTGGAAACTTGTCTATTGAGTGGAAGTTCCCTTTCACGCAGCAAATGAATCTATCTGTGATGACCACTAGTTCTACCCTAACTGTGAATTCTCATCAAACAACTATTGTTATCACTTCTTCCATTGTCCTCTCCTTGAAACTAGGTTTTAGATCATGTATGGTGTGGTTCAAATAGGCTCAATATTTGAAATTGAAGTAGGTGTCCACATCATACATGTAAATGGAAATGAAAGAGTAAGGCTACGTGTAACACTTCTCTTATCGAAACTTCCCTAAGCATGGGATTGTAGACCAACATGTGGTATTTATGCAAGAAAATGTGGAGTCTGATGTATGATTCTTGTTTTGTGTGCTTAGATGAGTTTTCAAATATTATTCTCGATTATCCTTCCAAAAATTTGTAGACCAGTGCCTTGAAGAGCTCTGTTGAGAGTTTTATGACTTGGATGAAATGTATCTGATTAGTAAATATTTGAAATTCCAATTCCAAAAACAACAGAAACATCATGGTAAGAAACTCCCAGCGAGATCAAGATAAAGGCAACCAGAACAATGAACTTCATGAGAAAACCAAAATAAGACCGTATCAAGAGAAAACCAACAAAAACCACTTAGTCAATTCAAGTTAAGATATTGCATCTTATTATTCGAAGAGTAGAGCAATAAAAGGATAATTAGATCGAGAAGGTTAACTCTGAGTCAAGAGGGCTTCAAAAGACACCTTTAAACTTCAACAAACATGAAAACATTGTAAGTCAGGATACCAAAGTCATTAAAGGAAGCCACTTGATCTAAAAAATACTATGTAGGTCTTCTGAGATATGATTTTCTGAAGATTGATCTTCACAATGACAACGTTTTGAGAACTGTTCTCCCTTATAATGGATGATGTATGATGATAACAAGATGAATCTCATCCAATCGAACTCGTATGACCAAAGAATAGACATATATCTTGTTACCCAAGATGATAGGTAGAGTATTTGACCTCAAAATTCATACTTAAGAGCTCGTGGTGCAAAAGAAAAGTGTTTGTGTGCATGTGTTCTTCAACTCTCATTAATTTCAGGATACTTAAAATAGTAAAAGGGAAAGCAACACTTGACATTATGCTACTAGAGATATATTCTAGAGATGAAATGCACTATTTCTTTTCCTAATAAATGAAAGTAGGTTTTTAAGGATGGGAAAGGGATAAATGTACCGAAAATATCATGCACAACTTCTTCATAGAGAAGCAAACATTGGGTGACGATACTCAACAAACACCATCATGAAATAATTAAGGTACGATGATCATAATATTCTATCAACTAAGAGAATGGACCCATGATACTTGTAACACACTTGACCCCTAAAGTACCTTTTTAAGGGATGGGGCATCAAAATTTCGCTTTTCTCAATCATCTCAAATCCTCTTCCCGAGATCTCCATCACCTTCTTCTCATCAAGAGCTTTCCAATGACTATTACCATGCTCAAATTCGAGCTATGGATTGGAAGTTATGCCCTTTCGAAGCTCTTCAAGCATCCTTGGTCAAAGGCCATGTGACACCCACATGGGTTCACCTCATTCGTACCATCCCACCTGGCATGAAATCGACCAAGGTTGTCATCCTTTAGCAATGACATGGCCATTGAAGGGGCGGTTATAGCGAGTGTTCAATATGCCTTTGTGATTATTGGGCCTTCATCCCTTTGTCCTTGTTGTCCATGTCTGAAATATTCCCGGAGTCCCGAAGTCCCGGAGCTCCCCAATACTCTTGCATCTATGGTGGAGATCAATCCACCATTAAATCCAACTGTTGATATTCACTCTCGTTCAACGCATAGGTTTAAGGGATTTCAACGTTCGACGCTGAACACCCTTTTCTCTACTTGCATATCCTCCAGAGTCCCAAAACCCTAGAATCCTCCCACTTGGCTTTGACCTTTGGCGAGGTTCCTCATTGTGTTGTTATGAACATATCCCCAAAACTCTTGAAGTCCCGAGGTTCTGCCACAAAGCTCCGGCCTTCGACCCTATTGGAGCATATGTTCTAACACCCTAAGCCTCCCGGAGTTCCGAACTCCTGAACTCCCAGGGTCCCATTAGCCATTAGGTCAAGCAACTACACACCAGGGGGTGACATGTGGAAAAATATGGAGATGACATGTGGCCCAATCGATGGGTGACATGTGTCAAGTTCCATTTGGCACATAAGGTGTAATACCGATGTTTCCCCCCATCTTGTAATTAATCATTAATTAAGATTACCATGTTGTAGCATGGTAATGATGTAAATGTATTATTGTTTGAATTTCCAATAACTGACTGTGGGGGTGAAGCCTCGAAGGGCCATGATATCACTAGAGGAAAGAGTGAGGAAACTGTAGAAGAGGGTTCATTAGTTCAAATGACTTGAATTCTCTTTGCTGAGATAATAAGCCCCATCTGGATCTTGAGGAGGAAGTAATTAAGGAAATAAGGACTGGTGGTTGAACCATCAACCACCCCCATGAATGGAAGCATGGTCTGGCTGAGAAGACAAGAGATTGTCAACCTGAAGTACCATAGAGTCCCACAGACACATGATGACTTGAGTTTCCTTCTAACGGAAGGAACATAATAGGAAGGGGAACCTTCCCGAAAAGGGAGGTGCATGCGTGCAATAAAAGAAGATAGACAGAGAAGAGAACGTGTGGAGCTCTCCAGCGGGGAATAAACAAAAGGCCATGATCTTGATGCTGGGAGAGAATCTGATAAACCTCACTGAGGCCATGAAAAAGAAAGAGATCTCTAAGAGTTTGCAGAGGAACATAACCTGAGTAGAAGCCGAGACAAAGAAAAAATCCCTGGGAAACTACGAGACTTCCCTGGTGATATCATGGCTTGGCACAAGGGTGGCCAGAGCACTAAGAATGAATTCCTCTGAGCCTATGATTGGGTGGAGAGGTGAACACCCACAGTTGGTTGGTTGTAGCTTGTATTAGATAAGTACTTCTTATGCCCTGTGCACTTAATTTGGAATGCACGATTTGATTATTTGTAGACATGATAATTTGTGCCCTGTGTGAAATTGATTATAAGGGTATTTACTATCCTTCTATAAAATACTTTGTTTGAATGGTTGTAAAGAAATGATCCCGGCCTCTAGTCCAGTAGGAAAAACCTTCAAGGTGTTTTTCCCGGGGAGTCACCTCATAGTTCCAGAGTTGGAGTAGACTTCTTGAGACTGCCACAGTCTTGTTAATTCCATGAGATTTCCCCACCCTATTTTAGAACTTAAAGTTCTGAGAATTGGAGGGCGCTTCCTTCAAACCAGTAGCCTAAGAGACCATAGGCTCATACCCACAACCTTAACCCAATATCGGCTAAGAGTAAAGTTTACAGTCCAAGATTCCTTAGAGGGTCCATATGACCAGGATCTGAGAATCCACTGGGAGCCACTATCAGTCGTCGGATCGAGTCTAGCAAAGGAGTAACATTAGGTACTTCGACAGAGCCCCACTCTGGGGGATTGGAGATGGTGATGAATGAGGTTATCACTGGAGCATTGAAGCCCTAAGTGGCAAAGCAATGAGGAACGTCGATCCCCGGATCCTTCGGGATCATTCTCAGTCATCCATCATGAAGGACGCATGGCGCTAGATCCTATAGTCCAGAGTGTTGGCACTTTGGGGTATTTGAGGTATAATTCTTTGATAAGCTCTGAAGCCTGGAGTTGGGAAGTGATGATAGTCGTCGATCTGGAGGAGATTTGGGACCACTCGTGACCATTGGATCCACTCCACGGTCAATTCGACTTTGACCTACTCCGAAGGTGAGAAGAGGGTTACACCATGAAACCCCCAAACACCGAAGTTGTAGAGCAATGAGAGTTGTATATCTATGGATCTATGTGGAAGGATCTTTGTCATGAGATCTAAGGGATCTTAGAAGGCTATTGGTTGGGTGTGTTGTGGCAAGCCTACGCCACCAGGGTGACGTGGAACCACAATTGACGAGCCACGTGTCCCCTCAATTTGTGTCTTTCGTATACCCTATATGCCTATTGGGATGTGACATGCGTCATACTCTGATGAGGCCATGTGTTACCCCTTACCCTCATTGCGTGTCGACCTCTGGTACGTGCCCGCCTGGCCAAAATGGTTGGTGACATAATCCAAGACTCCGGGAGTCCAGGACATCGGGACTCTAGAGGATTTGGGGTGTAGCATCATGGAGAGACCGAAAGGCCGGAGCTACATGGAAAACTTTGTAATGTCCCCCACCTCTTCTTGAAGAGGTATTGAGAAGACTAAGTGGCCTAAGCATCCCCACTAGGCCATAGTCTTACACTAAGGGGAAGGGTGAAACAAACTAAAGTTATATTATTAAGTTGACTTGATAAAAATGTGAAAAAGAGTTAAAAGATAACTCAATGGAGGAATAGAAGCGCTGGAGGTTGAGTTAGGAGTTAAACCTAGGGGTTAATATAACTCAACAGAGAAATAGAAGAAAAGTATAAAGGGAAGGCTAGGGCACACCTATTATTCATTCTGGATTTTGGTATTTTGCTTGTTGATGCTCTTGAGCATACAATTTTGATGGTTTTGATATTACAAACCCTAGTGAGCAGCTCAGTGGTAAAAGATTCCACTCACCTAGATCCAAGATTGGTCTCGGGGATGAAATACTCCACCCACACCATTCTACAACTATCATCTATCCAAGAGGACTAGCAGGGTCGTACCATTTGGATCAACAGAGTCGTACCAACTAGGGTTTTCTTGCAGGGGCGCACCAATTATTGAGGAAGAGTTCGATCCAGCCAAGGGAAGAAGCTTGAGAGTTTTCCAGCATTAAGGTTTTGCTAGCAAGCCCTTGCTCATCAGTTTGAGGGCTTCTTGGAGGAGTTATCACATCCCTATCATTTACTACAGGTTGGGAAGATTTCAGGAGGAAGGGTATGACTTGGAGATTCAACAATTCTCAGATCTAGAAGGCTATAGTCTAGATCTGATCTTGAGACTTCTCTCAAGTGTTTGTGGATGCCCGATCTATCATCTGGGAGAGATTCATACAATTCAGAGGCCCCATTAAGCTAGGCCATACTATTGGCCATATTCAGGGTTTTAGGAGGGTCGTACCATCCTAGGGTTTTTGCAGTTTGAGGAGGAAGTTTCAGTGTTTGAGCTTCACACTTCAGGAGGAGGCTTCCCTTGCCCTGATCTATCATTGGGGAGAGTTTGGCAGCATCAAGAGGTCTATATCTTTAGGAGGGCCGAACCCTTGGTGTCCTTTGTCTTCAGAAGGTCATACTAGCAGTCATCAGGGCTGTACCAGTTGCTTGAGGGGAGGCCGAAACCCTGGTCTTGCAGTTGAGCATTCATCTTCTATTGGCAGCATTTAGGAGGCTTGATTTGTATCTCCGAAAGCATTTTGTATACAACTCTAGTATTGCTTTGAAGCCATCTATTCAGATCTACTTCTCTGTTGTATCAGGTTCTTGCTTTCTTATAATAAAGTTCAGCTATTTGTTTATGGTTCCTATCTTGTGTAGTGTTGATGATCTTCATATGATGGCAATGATGTTTGTGTAAATCCATGGTTAAATAACTGAATAAACCCTAAGGCCGAAATATTCATGATCAACCTACATACACAACAAATAATAATCAAATCAGTGGTTAGTTAGTGATTCCAAGCGAAAATTTGGCTAGGGATCATTACAGTGGTATCAGAGCAATATCTGGTAGGTGCACGGTTTGTGGTCAGATCAAATCATAACAGTCTCAAATACCTTTTGGAGCAGAAGGACTAAAATGAGAGGCAACAAAAATGGGTAAGATGAATACAGGCCTACGACTTTGACATTGAATTTGTCAAAGGGAAGAACAACGTGGTGGCTGATGCATTGTCTAGGAGGCCATCCATCTTTGCCATGACAGGTGTATCGATTGACTGGAAAGACCACTTGGTGATGGAGTATGCGAAGGATCAGTTCGCTTGTCAACTACTGGATGGATAGGTACAAGATGATAACTTCGGGATTATAAATGACCTCATCTACTACAAGGGTCGAATATTTTTGGTTCCTGGATCGGCTTTGAGGCCAAAGTATTGCAGGCATGTCATGACTCACCAATGGCAGGGCACCAGGGGATCAACAAGACATACAGGCAGGTAAGAGAGAGGTTCTCATGGAAGGGCCTCAAGGAGGATGTAATAAAACATGTAAAGGAGTGCAATACATGCCAGGTGAACAAGGATGAACATACTCACCCAACAAGATTACTACAACCCTTACCCATTCCAAAGCACAAGTGGGAAAGCATATCCATGGACTTCATCACCGGTTTGCCAAGAACACAAGGGAAGGACTGCATTTTTGTGGTGGTAGACATGTTAACGAAGTTTGCACACTTCTTCTCCATAGCCACAAACTTCAGCGCAACATAGGTGGTCGAACTATTTTTTAGGGAGATTTTCAGGTTGCATGGTCTACCCAAGACAATTGTCAGTGACAGGGATAGCAGGTTCATGTGTACCTTTTGGCAGGAGTTGTTTAGATTGGTTGGTACGACGTTGACCCCTAGTACCAGTTATCACCCTCAGATGGATGGGCAAACCGAGATAGTCAACAAGTGGGTAGAAGGCTACCTCAACAAGTATGTAGCAGGGCAGTAGAAGGCGTGGGTTAGATGGTTGCATTTAGGAGAGTACTGCTACAACACCACCCAACATGTGTCCATAGGCATGTCACCTTTCAGGGCTTTGTATAACTATGATCCACTATCTTTTATAGAGATTGCTTTTGGTGACAGCAGGGCACCTATGGTACAGGATTGGGTACAACAGAGCCAAGACATTCTCAGGGAGATGAAGGATCATCTACAGAGAGCACAAAACCAACAGAAGGTCCAAGCAGACAAGCACAAAGTTGAGTGTACTTTTGAGGTTGGTGACTTAGTCTATCTAAGGCTATAACCATATAGACAGGCTTCTATAAAAAGAAGTGGAGTAGAGAAACTGCAACCACGTTTCTTTGGGCCCTACAGAGTTAGCAGGAAGATAGGGGTCGTAGCTTATGAGTTGTAGCTCCCACAAGGCAGTAGGATACACAATGTCTTCCATGTGTCCTACCTAAAGAGGGCCATCAACCAACACATCACACCCATCAAGGTACTACCTCCCATGGACTAAGAAGGGAAACTTGTTTTGATTTCGAAAGAGATACTAGAGGTTTGGGAGAAGAGGCTCAGGAAGAGAAGCATCAAAGAATATTTGATTAGGTGGAAGGATCTACCAATTGAGGATGCCACGTGGGAAAATGAACAAGTGGTGAGAGAAATAGGTTTGGAATTGCTTGAGGGAAAGCAATTTCTAGCAGGGGAGACTGTAATGTCCCCCACCTCTTCCTGAAGAGGTATTGAGAAGACTCAGTGGCCTAGGCATCCCCACCAGGCCATAGTCTCACACTATGGGGAAGGGTCAACCAAAATAAAGTTATACTATTAAGTTGACTTGATGAAAAGGTGAAAAAGAGTTAAAAGATAACTCAATGGAGGAATAGAAGCACTGGAGGTTGAGTTAGGAGTTAACCCTAGGGGTTAATCTAACTCAACAGAGAAATAGAAGAAAAGTATAAAGGGAAGGCTAGGGCGCACCTATTATTCATTTTGGATTTTGGTATTTTGCTTGTTGGTGCTCTTGAGCGTACAGTTTTGAGCGTTTTGATATTACAAACCCTAGTGAGTAGCTCAATGGTGAAATATTCCACTCACCTAGCTCCAAGCGTGGTCTGGGGGATGAAATACTCCACCCACACCATTATATAGCTATCATCTATCCAGGAGGACTAGCAGGGTCGTACCATTTCGATCAGCAGGGCCGTACCGGCTAGGGTTTTCTTGCAGGGGCGCACCAATTATTGAGGAAGAGTTCGATCCAACCAAGGGAAGAAGCTTGAGAGTTTTCCAGCATTAGGGTTTTGCTAGCAAGCCCTTGCTCATCAGTTTGAGGGCTTCTTGGAGGAGTTATCACGTCCCTATCATTTACTGCAAGTTGGGACGATTTCAGGAGGAAGGGTACGACTTGGAGATTCAACAATTCTCAGATCTAGAAGGCTATAGGCTAGATCTGATCTTAAGACTTCTATCAAGCGCTTATGGATGCCCGATCTATCATCCAGGAGAGTTTCAGACAATTTAGAGGCCCCATTCAGCTAGGATGTACTATTGGCCATATTTAGGGTTTTAGGAGGGCTGTACCATCCTAGGGTTTTTGCAGTTTGAGGAGGAAGCTTCAGTGTTTGAGCTTCACACTTTAGGAGGAGGCTTCCCTTGCCCTGATCTATCATTGGGGTGAGTTTGGCAGCATCGGGAGGTCTATATCTTCAGGAGGGTCGAACCCTTGGTGTCCTTTGTCTTTAGCAGGCCATACCAACAGTCATTGGGGCCGTACCAGTTGCTTGAGGGGAGGCTGAAACCCTGGTCTTGCAATTGAGCATTCATCTTCTATTGGCAGCCTTTGGGAGACTTGATTTGTATCTCTGAAAGCATTTTGTATACAAATCTAATATTTCCTTGAAGCCATCTATTCAGATCTGCTTCTCTATTGTATCAGGTGCTTTCTTTCTTATAATAAAGTTTAACTATTTGCTTATGGTTCCTATCTTGTGTAGTGTTGATGATCTTCATATGATGGTAATGATGTTTGTGTAAATCCATGGTTAAATAACTGAATAAACCCTAAGGCCGAAATATTCATGATCAACCTGCATACACAACAAATAATAATCAAATCAGTGGTTAGTTAGTGATTCCAAGCAAAACATTGGCTTGGGATCATTACAAACTTACTGGACTTTAGAAAGATAGAGGAGGTTGGAGTGTTGGAACTAGGTCTACCGAAGGGTCGGACTCACCTGTACATGTCCCTGGATATACCGCATTTCCACGTGTAAATGGGACCTTTCGTGAGTCTAGAGGTTTGGAGCATGGTGTCAAAGGTAGGTTGAAAGGGGTCGAAGGCTCGAACTACGTGGCAACATTTTAGAACTCTGGGAATTCGTGACTTCGAAAGATATGTGTGCGTAGACAGAAAGGGGGTGCTCAGAGCCGAAGCACCGTATGCCAAACTTATCCCTTGAGCATATGTGCTGACATGGAGGGAGATTTTCCATTGGATTATTGGTGGATGGGTTCTCGCCATAGGGTTAGGAGCACTGGAAGCTCCGTGACTTCGGGGAATTCGGGATGGTGGATAGGAGACAGACTCACGTGGCCCTTGTTTAAAGATGCCCGAGGAGCTTTGGTAGGACATAGCTCTCAGTCCAAAACTCGAATTCAAACCTGATAACAATGGTTGGAAAGCTCGTGACGAGCAAAAAATGTTGGAGGTCTTGGAAAGAGGCTCCGATATGATTGAGGGAGGAAAAAAATTTACGCCCCATTTCTTGGAAAGCCAGTTAAGAGATTGGGTGTGTTAGAAATTAGTATCAGAGCATGACAACAACACTTGGCCTGCTTGGGCTCATGCACAAGTCGTATGAAAATAGTTTTGGAGGAATTTAAGGGGTAACACCCTATCTTACCGCATTCCTTAGAGGTATAGTCAAACCTCTACCAAAGAGAGGAATGAAGTTTGTTGTTGTTTATAGTTGTTTTGGAAATCTGCACTATGTGTTGCTAGCATTTCCAAATAAATAAGTTGACTTAATTGTGCAATTGTATGTGTTGTTGTACAATCATAAGATTAGGTTACCAAGGCTAAGATGAGCCTATGAAGAATATTACTGCCAAACAAAAAAATTCTGCATAAGTTACTTGAGTAGAAGGATGTAGATTAAAATATAGATGGGATTTTACCCAACAAGATTGAAGCATGCTAGTTTGTGGCAAAGGAAGCCTATCATTTCTTTGGGAAATGATAATCGATCCTACAGGAGTGGGATTATGTTGATGGGTACTAATAACAAGACTTGGATGTGAATGGATTGAAAGGATTTGTAGTAGTAATAATTACTGCTTTAGTGAAGGATTAAACCTTGTATATGTGTATAATCCCTCGCGATCAGGGGAATGAGTCTGGTGACCATTCTTTGAAAAGGGAGAGCATGTGAAGCTCTCGGGTTTCGAAGGGAACCAAGAAACAAATTTTATTTCCGGGTACAAGAATTGTTGGGCATGGTTTTTCCTAATCAAGCTAATAAATAGAGCTATAGAAATATAGAGTGATTGAGTGAGAAATCACAACAGCCTCCCTTGCTTGGTGGATAAGAAACTAATCTGCCATAATTCTTGTGGGAGGAGGAGAGTGATCTTCATCCTTGACTGTTGCTAAACAGAAGGAAGAATTCTAGGTGTAATGGTTAAGACTGATTATGAGCTAAAGATACTTTGGAATTATGAACTAGAATACTTAGTAAGTAACATAATTTGAAATTGTATTTGGGCTTTAAGGGAATAGTCCAAATGTTATTAGACATTAAAAATTTATTATAAATAAGGCATAATGGTTGATTAAATGTTGATCCTGAGTGTGGTAAAGGAAGTGTTGGGTACTTCTAGAAGCCTAATGGGTCAGATTGACATCCAGTGGTGGATGATATCCATATAGATATAGTTGGACCCTAGTAAAGGGAATCTAGAAAAGGATTTCCTTGATTGGAAGGTCTACTAATCAAGACCGGTTGGAAGATAGATTGGATGTTTTATTACCTTGGGCATGGTTATAATTGCTCAGACTGTATTTATGCGTGGGAAGTGTTTTCATGAAAGTTGAGGCAAGAGTGTTTTCTTGCTAGTTGTTATCGCGTAGAAAGGGAAACATAGTTATGACTAAGTCTGTTAAACTGCCAAGTTGATATCATGTGAATGATTACAAGCTCTCAACTAAGGGAGAAGCTTAGTGTTGAGTATCCCTATGAGACTTATCATAAGGATGATTGGAAGATCCTTGGAAGAAGGATCTAGAAGTCTGATATGTCCATGTGTGTGAATGACATGGAAAAAGGTGCAAGCAATGAGCATGCATGATGAACGTTTGGACTGCATGTGTATATGCTTGAGTGGATGGATTTAATGCATTGTGAAGCTTCTTGATATGAAGCCTGACATTAATATCAATTAGGTATGAAAGATGTTAAATGTGCAAGTGATGCACATGTATGATGTAAGTATATATGTATACTAAAGGCACAATATGACTGCCTTCATGAATGACATGTAAGGCAAGAATTGTACTTGCCAAGATTAAGTGAATACCATGGATGCATGGTTGACTTCATTTTTGAAGAGTCGTTTTGTTTTGAATGATAACTTAAGGGGGATGTGCTCCATTCCCTCAGGAAAAACTAGTATAAATAGATGAAAGAGTGAACGAGCAAGGATGCTCTGTTCTCATGATAAGAGGCAAATGATTATGCCTTTGAGGATCACATGAGAATGATTGTGAACACTTATGAGTTGACTGATTTTAAAGTAGAGATGTGTGTAGGTTGTGAAATATACCTATGGCAGCTGCACACGTGCTTATGATTATGCATATGGTTAATCACATCATGGATGTAAGTTAACAAAACCAGAATATGTGTGGATACATAACTTGGATGCATAACAAAGATGCATGCTTTTATTTCTTATGAAATAATTGGTGCCCAGCTAAAGCTAACTGAATGTTGAGGCTATCAAAAATAGTGAAGGATACACAATAAGGAAGTTGCATGCTAAAGGAGTTCCTTGTGGAGGAATTGTGTGGACACTCTGTCACGAGAACATAATCACAACCTTAATGATTGCTGAGAATTAAGCAGTGAACCACAAGCTTATTTATAAGAATCCTGGATTACATTTTGAAAACATCATGTGATGAATAAAATACTCATAAATGAATATTGCCCATTTTGATAACTGAATGGTAACGTGTAGTGTATACCTCCAAGAGGAAGAGGGATAAGTTTGTGCATGTAGTTGAGACTATGCAATTGCAGGTGTAGGGTTTTGTGTTGCAAGACCAAGAAGTAGAACTCAGGTAAGGAATTTGATACAATCCCACCTTTTAAACGAGATCAGAGAATGGCATCCCAGTGATCATTGATCACAAGAAGGATCAATGATCCTATAGACAAGGTTTCATGATCACAAGGAGAGCTACAATAATCGTACGATCATTTCATAAGTGGACAAGGACCGTTAGATCAAACCCATGCAAGGAAGACACAACAACCATTAGAATCTTCTAGCTAGGAGTGATGGAGATCCATCGGGTCAATGACTGATTAAGTCATGATCGTTGGATCATGCGGAAGGTAGATCAACGAACGAGAGTCATTGCGGAGATTGGAGGATGAGTTAGTGATCGCGCAGGTTCAGACTCCGCAATCAACCAATATTGTTGATCTTGACAAGTCGATGAATCAACAACTCACGTTGATTCCATTACCAATAAGCATCTTCCACTGTGGAGATCAGGAGGAGAGTTAAACCGCAAGCTAGTTGAGGTTCCACAATCCCTTACAACCGTCAGATCTGGGGGAGGACGGATCTACACCGTTGATCAACAAACAAGGGATTAAGCCATGATCATATCACCTGGACACGGGAGCTGAAAGGATAGTGCCCGAAAAGAATAGAGCCTAGGTCACAGCTCTCGGTCGCATGGAGAGAAAATAGAGTTCCTTCGAGCTAGTCAAGGAAGATAAAGTTTAACACTTTGCGTGAGACTGTAATCGTGGGGACTGGTTATGTGGGAAAGGGGTCAATAGAATGATAAAGAGCATTTGATAATGTTAGTGATCAGATAGGAAGAGAGAATAGAGATCGATTCTAAACAACCCTTGTGGTTTTAAAGCACCCTAAGACGAATAGGGGCATAACTGTGGGAAGAGCACGGGAGGTGCATCCAAATAACCTAGTTGGATTGGAAGTCCAGGGCAGTGTAGAAGAATTTGGACCAAGGAAGAGTTCCTTGACTCCTTTCTGGTTGTTTATTGTATCTCTCTGGTACGAGAGATTGATTTACTAATGCAGGTAAGTGTTTTGACATCATAGTGATTATGGTTGCATGACGGTAGAAACAATTGAGAATTGTTGTTTGCACTCGTGAAAACATTAAGAATAATGTAATGAATTGCATAAAGATATACTAGGACATATATGAAAATGTTTTATTGACTAAAATACTATGATACATGCATTTTTATTTTACCTAACAACTAATATATATTCATGATGGATGACATGGGTAGAGAGGAATTGGAGTTGTTGAGAAAGACAGTTGTCAATGGTGGACAACCTCAAGCAAAGGATAATTATGAGGAGGTTGTTGTAAAATATTGTTGAAGTGACTTTAATAGTCCCCACAAAGCACCATTGATAAGGTAATATCCGAGAGGGTGCTAGCAGCCAGAGCAGGTATAAGAATGTTCATACCTATTTGGCATAAGGTATGAAGGGAATTGGTAGGAATCCCTTCTGAAAATATTTCATTACCCTAATGATATGAAAATAATTTTGAGTGGTTGTATGCCATAGCTACCCAACTAGGGTAAGATTCAAGGCAAAATAATATGAACAATAGAGAGAGGAAGTCTATGCCAGTCAAGGGTGAGTTGTAATCATTGCAAGAAAATTGCAAGAGTAAAAAGTACCATGGGTATGATAACCAATATAGAGAGTCTAAGAATAAAGGTGCTCACAGTGAGCACATTGCATGGAATTGCTTCGAGGAAATGCATGTTTTCATAAAGGACATACCATGGATTTTCCATTGAGGAAGGACGACCTTCCAATATTTATACTTACATTGTATAGGTTTCAGAGAAAAGCAAATTTGGGTGGCCATGAGTGTTGACACCTTGGTTACTAATGAAGGAAGAATGCTTGGGCACATTCAATAGAAACATTTAGTTTCATGTGCGTTGATTTGGAATCGTGATCAACTTGTAGTAGGAAGCATAGTCCCGTTGTAAGAGTGAATGAGGAGGAATAAGACATATGGTTAAGAGGTTGGTTAAACTCCAACACACCATAATAGGGTGCTTGTCACGAAGTGTGGTAGCTTGAAGAACAATGCGAGGGTGCATTGGGTATGAATGTGGCCATGAACATTGGCACATTGGTTAAAGTCATTAATATTTGAATTGCACTTGGAAAATTTAGTATGTTGACAGGATGCTTACATAATAATAATATTTCATTTTTGCTTTATATACCCTGAATAGATGAAAATGACTTGGACTATTAGTATGCATTGTTTGAAAATATAATGTGCATGGAAACTAACAATTGGTTTGGCTGAGGAATGTTGAAGTTGCAGGAAGAAAAAGGGTCTTGGATATGGTAGTGTTGTAAGCCCATAAAGAAGACCAATTGCATGTTGATCTAAACTGTTATGGGAAGGAAAGTCCCATACTTGTGAATCTGGTTCCAGTGCGGAACATATATGAAAATAAATGTGAAAATTGGAAAATATGTGTGTGACAGTTTTGCAATAAAATTATGAATTGGAAATTGATAATGATTTCTCATAATTTTGTATACATGTGATACAGGAGAGATGAAAAAAAAAATCTGTTTAGGGAGGACATATGAAGGCCGTCAAGCTGGAAAGCATGAAAGATGGCTATTGATGAGCCATGAGAACCCTATGGTAAGCCATGATCACTTGGAACATGTTATGTTGTGGTAACAAAAGTCAGAGGGACGCCTCGACAAAACAAGTCAGAGGGATGCCTTAACTATAAGGCTCAATGAAGTCTTTGAAATTCTTCTTATACGAGAAATCCTTGGCAAGGCAAGATGGATCAATTGAGGAATTGTATAGTAGAGAAGGGGATGCATGAGCCTGGGCCTGGAGGGTGAGTGACCGCAAGGAAGAGGATACTTTGATAATTATTGTAAACTATTGATTGGGATCATGCACACAATGGGTATGTCCAGGAAAAATAGTGGGCCCAGATAACAAGATAGCCATGTGGATGCAAATCCCCAGACTGCAGAGATAAGTATTGTGCTAGATTATGAAAATTTAGCTCTTGAGTTTTGAACAACAATAATATGTTTCGCATGAAATTGTGATTAATGTGTTTGTTGTCCAAGAATTAGTGAAGACAGATGGAGAAAGACAAGAGTCTGACAAAGGACTTGACCAAGAAAGAAGGTCAAGACTTCTGAAGTAGCTGAATGAGAAAGGCATGACATGTGTTACTGAGAAAGAACACCAAGGACAGTGTTTCTTTTAAAGGGGAGGGGATTGTAATACCCATGTTTCCCAAAAACTTGTAATTAATCATTAATTAGGATTACCATGCTGTGGCATGGTAACGATGTAAATGTATTATTGTTTGAATTGCCAATAACTAAATGTGGGGGTGAAGCCTCAAAGTACTATCCAAGATATCACTAGAGGAAAGAGTGAGGAAATTGTAGAAGAGGGTTCATTAGTTCAAATGACCCGAATTCTCTTTGTTGAGATAATAAGCCCCATTCGGATCCTGAGGAGGAAGCAATTCAAGAAAGAAGAACTAGTGGTTGAACCATCAACCACCCCCATGAATGGAAGCATTGTCTAGCTGAGGAGACAGGAGACTGTTAGCCTGAAGTACCAGAGAGTCCCGCAGACCTAGGCTGACACGATTTTCCTTCTGACAAAAGGAACAAAATAGGAAGGGGAACCTTCCTGAAAAGGGAGGTGCATGCATGCAAGAAAAGAATATAGACAGAGAAGAGAACACGCAGAGCTCTCCAATGAGGAATAAACAGAAGGCCACGAGCTTGATGTTGGGAGAGCATCTGATAAACCTCGTCGAGACCGTGACAGAGAAAGAGATCTCTGAGAGTTTGCAGAGAATAGAACCTGAGCAGAAGCTGAGATAAAGAAAGAATCCTTGGTAAAATGCGAGAGTTCTCTGGTGATATCACGGCTTGGCACGGGGGTGGCCAGAGCGCTAAGATCAAATTCCTCTGAGCCTATGGTTGGGTAGAGAGGTGAACACCCTCAATCAATTGGTTGGCTGTATCTTGTATTAGATAAGTACTTCTTATGCTCTGTGCACTTAATTTGGAATACATGATTTGATTATTTGTAGACATGATAATTTGTGCCTTGCGTGAAATTGATTATAAGGGTATTTACTATCCTTCTGTAAATTATTGTGTTTGAATGGTTGTAAGGCAATAATCTTGGACTTTGGTCTGGTCGAAAAAACCTTCAAGGTGTTTTTCCTAAGAAGTCGCTTCATAGCTCCAGAGTTGGAGCAGACTTCTTGAGACTGCCACAGTCTCATTAATTCCACGAGATTTTCCCACCATGTTTTAGAACTTAAAGTTGTACAAATTGGAGGGCACTTCCTTCAAACTAGTAGCCTAAGATACCACAGGCTCGTGCCCACTACCTTAACCCAATCTCAGCTAAGAGTAAATCTTAAAGTCTGAGATTCCTTAGAGGGTCCATATGACCAGGATCCGAGAATCTATTAGGAGCCACTCTCAGCCGTTGGATTGAGTCTAGTGAAGGAGTAATGCTAGGTACTTCGGCAGAGCCCCAATCCAAGGGATTGGATATGGTGATGAACAAGGTTATTGCTGAAGGCTGAAGTGGCGAAGAAAAGAGGATTGTCGATCCCTGTATCCTTCGGGATCCTTCTCAGCCATCCATCGTGAAGGACACATGGCGTTAGATCCTATAGTCCAGAGTGTTGGCACTTTGGGGGATTTGAGGTATGATGCGTTGATAAGCTCTGAAGCCCGTATTTGCAAAGTGACAAGAGTCATCGATCTAGAGGAGCTTCGAGACCACCCTTTACTGTTGGATCCACTCCACGATCAATTCAAATTTGACCTACTCTGGAGGCGAGAAGAGGGTTACACCATGAAACCCCCGAACGCCGAAGTTGCGAAGCAACAAGAGTTGTAGATCTATGGATATACATGGACGGATCTCTGCCATGAGATCTGAGGGATGTTAGAAGGCTATCAATTAGGTGTGTCATGGCAAGCCTACATCACTAGGGTGACATGGAACCACAATCGAAGAGCCATGTGCCCCCTCGATTCATGTCTTTCGTAGACCCTATATGCTTATTGGGATGTGACACATGTCATCCTCTGACAAGGCCACGTGTTACCCCTGACCCTCACCTCGTGTCAAACTCTAATACATGCCCACCTGGACAAAGTAGTTGGTGACATAATCCAAGACTCCAGGAGTCTGAGACTTCGGTACTCTGGAGGATTTGGGGTGTAGTATTATGGAGAGAACGAAAGGCTCGAAGGCCAGAGCTACGTGGCAAGCTTACTGGACTTCAGAAAGATTGAGGAGGTTGGAGCATTAGAACTAGGTCCGCTGAAGGGTCAAACCCACCTGTACATTTCCATGCATATACCGCATTACCATGTGTAA
>JASDQU010739205.1:130999-165749 GCA_032191745.1 Picea mariana | reverse complement strand
CGTCTTAGCTTGGATGCGTGCCTGGTTTGAGCTTCCAAGTAGCTTCTGTCTGCTTTCATGGCTGCGATGGCGTCCACCTTCCTCCACAGCTCGGGCGCTACAATATGCGCGAGTTTTAAGTGGGATCTGAACGCGTTTTTGGACAACCGGTCTAAATTACATCTGTTCCTCTTTATTTCGCCTTTGACAATGGATAACCCTAGCTTGGAGAATGCTGTGTTGTTCCATTTATTTCTGGTTCTGTGTTGGATTTGTGCGAATTTGGGGAGCACGTTTTTGTCCCTACAGTTCTTAAGAAATTCCAGATCTGCCAATCTTTTCTTTATCTTCACCCGGAGCTTTTCTAAAACGCGAATTTCGTCCAGAATCTCCCTACCGTACAGGGAAGTAATCTGATTAAAAATATTTCTGTGGTTGGAGTTTTCATGATTGGTCGGAAAATCCACAGTTAGGTTTATCCTTCTTGTAGAAAATGAATTTTCAATTAGTGAGCAGCCCTCAAAACAAAATGAAGATGATATTCAAAAGCCTTGTTATGACATAGATAATGTGAATAAACAGAAAGAACTGGTTAAAGATACTCTTGTGGTTGGTCAGAAAGAGCTTGTAGTTTTTCATGTTCTTGAGGATCCTTTCGCTAGTTTGTTGGAATCATCAGAGAAGATGAAGTATGTGTTGTTCAAGAAAGCATGGATTGAATTGGGTTTTCAGTTTGAGTTATCATGTGTTGAGTTCTTTTTTTTGTCTGGAGGAGTTGAAAACAAGCTGCAGTCAAGAAGCCATTTGCTTGACTGGCTTCATTGGAAGTGTGAGATCACTTGTTTCGGCCTTTATGATTAGAAAAGTAGAGTAGGTAGGTGTGAATAAGTTCAACATGGCGAACATTTCTCTCAACATTTTTCAATTTGGGTTTAGTTCAATTGCAGAATAAGTTGGTGGTGAAACAAATTACAGGTTGTAGATCATAGTATATGGCTTGGGAACAATCTAATGGATAATGAACCTGGTCTACTATTATTTTCTACCTCATAGGGAGGATAACATCCCCATTGGAGCCAACTGTTAGCACCATGATTTTCATAGCTAAGGTTAGAGGTTTGCCAACAGTTTGCAAAGTCATGCATGTTAGCACTGATATTGTTTTTAGCGCCTGGCATCATCCAACATCTCCAAAGGTCAGTTTCAAAAGGAAGCTTTATCATTTCTTACTTTCATTTCCATTTGCAACTATGCGCTACAAAACTCACTGCACGTTGCAAAATCACTTGGTACATAGAAAAATCGTAGTTTTATCATAACTTTTAAATGCTGATATGGGTTCTTCTGAATTTTTTGGTGGAGATGAATAGTAATATCATTGACTTTTTGACCAAAAATTATCCTTACTCAGTTCTTATTTTTGGAGAAAAGTGGAAATCATCACCTACAGGGAAGTTTGCAGTGAATCCTGAAATTGCACTGCAAACACTAACAGTTTGATAAATCTGAGTTGTAGGAGGGATGCCACCTATCCGAGGAGGTATGAATGGGTTCTCAGAGAGTAGTTAGATACCAAGGGACACTTGTACCTAATATTCAACTCCACTAAATCTCAATGCAATGAATTGGCTGCAGATGCATTTATTCTAAAAGGTAGTTTCCAGGAATCAAGGAATTTGTTCGATTTTTTGTTTGCCTTATGTCTCTAAGGCATAGAATCCAATGCATGGAGTAGGATTCGACCTCCTAAAGATATGATTGATGTAATTTTCTATTAAAGGTGGGGGGGGGGGGAAAGGACTATTGTAGAGGGGGATCAAAACTTGTTTATTTCTTTGAAGTTAATGCAAAAGTTTCTTTTTCTGAAATTCAAGATTCATCACGGTGTTTATGTTCAGTATGTGTTTCTTGTATATCATTCACACGATTATGTTTTTCTGCTGGCATTGTCTGAGAGTAAGTGGTAGGAATTCATCCATGTTTGATGCTTCTTTCACACTGATGATGTTTGTTATGTGTAAATGGTTACTTTTACATAATTCATCTTCATTTGATGCTGTGTTTAGTAATGAATCTTTATGTCCTTTCCTCTAAAGATGCACTGTATATTCATCCACTGATTGATGCTTGTAGTGTAGTGCGATTTCTTCTCCTTTTCATCTCACCTCACATCATTTATTTCCTGAGAATAACACCTATTTTGCCTTAAATCTGCAGGAAGAAACCATCCAGCTGTTGACTATAAAAACATTGAAATTCAAGCCTTGACTCCATTGCCCAATGGTACCTTTTCCTTGTTTTTCCTACCAACCATTTTAAAACAAAAACAAACCTATGCTATTGCAAAATATGACCTCTGTGCCTTTATTGATGAAACCCTTGAGTTATTACTAGTCATTAGACATCTGAGAGAGCCCTCTCCGGTTGTATAGGTCATAATACAATCTAAAATTGGTTGAAATAGTTACCTCGGGGTTTTCTTTGATACAACCCAAAGAAATCTTCGAGTGTTAACATGGAGGTTTGGAGCATGGTGTCAAAGGTAAGTTGAAAGGGGACGAAGGCCCGAACTATGTGGAAACATTTCAAAACTCCGGAAGATATGCGTGCATAGACAAAAAGGGGGCGCTCAGAGTCGAAGCATCGAACACCGAACTTATCCCTTAAGCATATGTGTTGACATGGAGGGAGATCCGCAGTCGGATTATTGGTGGATGGGTTCCCTCCATAGGGTTAGGAGTGCTGGAAGCTCCTGGACTTCGGGGAATTTAGGATGGTGGATAGGAGACAGACTCACGTGGATGCCACGTGGCCCTTATCTAAAGACACCCGAGGAGCCTTGGGAGGACGTAACTCCTAGTCCAAAACTCGGATTCGGACCTGATATGAATGATTGGAAAGCTTGTGACGAGCATAAGGTGTTGGAGCTCTCAGAAAGAGGCTCTGGGATGATTAAGGGAGGTGAAAATTTTATGCCCCAATTCTTAGAAATCCAGTTAAGAGATTGGGTGTGTTACATAAGGTCTGTGAAAAGCATGAATCAGGATGACACGTGGCACACATAATATGGGTCCACGTCACCCTAGGTGATGTCATCATTCCATGTCACTCTAGGTTGACAGTCTCCGGGAACATCATGCTTCTCCTACCAGCAGAATTGCCTAGAGCTTCAAAGTCCCGAACTCCTTCCAACCGACCTTCCAATATCATCTATGTAATGGTCAAGATAGGCCCACGTGGATCCTTAGATCTACAACCTTCGTCACTTCACAACTTCATCGTTTGGGGGTTTTGCTGTTTAGTTTCCTTTTTACTCCCAAAGTGATCAACACCCCACTGACCATGGTATAGATCCAATGGTCAAAAGAGAGGTCCCGAAGTATCCTCAGATCTCGTTGCTTCGTGACTTTGACATTTGGGGGTTTTACTGTTTAGTTTCCTTTTTACTCCCGAAGTGGTAAGCGTTCGACTGACCATGGTCTAGATCCAACGGTCAAAAGCGAGATGCCGAATTATCCTTAGATCTATGACTCGCGTTACTTCACGAGTTCAACATTCAGGGATTCCAACTGTTTAACATCCTTTTTCTCCCAGAGTGGTCAGCACTGAACTGACCACAACGTAGATCCAGTGGTCAGGGGAGATTCAAAATATCCTCAGATCTATGAAAAGCGTTACTTCGTGACCAAGAAGTGGATCGAGGTTTAAAAAGGGAATGAATCCCACGATAACGGGTAAATGACTGCCAACTGTCGGTCAATCATCAAGTTACTGGTCCGACCGATCACCTTTGGCGCATTTAGGACGTTGCAATGTTCATTCACCCCGGAGCTCCGGAGTCCTGGAGTCCTGAATAACTTAGCTCCTTTTTGGGTATGATCCAACGGCCCAAAACTATCCTTGCAGCCATATCAATGGTTGTTGTGGATTCTTCAGTACGTCTTAGCTTTGCTTCCCTTCAACAAGGGATTTAAACCATGATTTTCATAGGTTGCAGCCTTGGTCTGCATTTTATGAGCGTTATACCTTCTGAGCTTGCAAATACTTTGAATGAAGTGTGGGAACACTTTTTGTGCTTCTCCTGGAATTTAGAAATTAGAGATTTCTTAGCCTACACACAACTTGCATAGGCTCTCTGCACTCTCCCACTACCTCTCCCGAGCTTAACAGACCCTTTTTCCAGGAGACCCAAAACAACTGGAAGTATAGAGATGCATACATGAACCTATGTCTATGGTCAACAAAATCACAATTTATTTCCTTTAATTTGAGCCACTACAAGAGGCTCAAGCATTTACGTGTACAAAGCATTTCAAACCATATAGTTCCTTACTTGCTTAAATACACAATCATGCAAGATAAAAACCAATCTAATCATCAAACAAGCATGCACATCGTTGAAATATTCAAAGGATAATCAACCTTAATTTACAGTTCAATTTCACAGGGTATGAGAATACTAATCTATTACAAGTTGCAACCAACCAATTGACTGTGGGTGTTTGCTTCTCCACCCAACCATAGGCTCAGAGGCATTCACCCTTAACACTCTGGCCACCCCCATGCCAAGCCATGATATCACTAGGTAAACTTCTGCAAATTTCTCAGAGATCCTCTCTCTATCATAGGCTCTATGAGGTTTATTAGGTGCTCCCTCAGCATTAAGCTCGCGACCTTTTTCTCAGGTCAAGTTTTCTGGGTTCTCTTTCCAAACTCAAGAAAGGTATTGGGGAGATTAATCTCCTCCATTGCTATGGAAACAATATAATTCTCCCTTCTTCCCCACTAAGCTTAGGGGCTCCACGGGGTTTATCATATGCCTTCCTAGCTGGATTTCCTCTGTGCAAGAGCGTCCCTTCATAGTTACACTGTCCCTCAATGCCCTCTCCTTCCAACATTAGTTTCTTTCCAGCTAGCACCAAGCCTATGACCCTCTTTTTCTCTAGTTTGGGCTTCGGGTCTTCTATGCTCCAGTTCATAACCCTTCAATAAGTTCTCTAATCTTTCTATTGCACGCACTAGTGAATTCCTTTCAGCGATTCTCTTCCTCAGAGATCGAATTCCTCCTCTGGTTCTCTCTAGTATCCAGAACAACTTAATCTTCCAGTTCTTCTTCTCAGTTGGAGATCCTCACACGCTCTTCCTATTTTAGAATGGCATAGTTCCCCTTCTTTCTCTGAATCCCTCTTTTCTTGCACACCCTCTCCTTTTTCCCCAGGGAGGTTCTGGACCTGTCCTATTCCTTTTGTTAGAAGGAACTCGGGTCAATCTAGGCCTGCAGGAAAAATGCACTCTGTGGTACTTCGAGCTAACATTTTTTTGTCTCCTCAACCAGACTCTCCATGCTTCCATTCATTGGGGTAGTTTATTGTTCAACCGCCAATCCTTCTTTCCTTAATTGATTTTTCTTTGGGATCAGGATGAGGCTTAGTATTTCAGCATAGATAATTTAGGTCATTTGACATAATGAATCCTCTTTGTCATTTCCTCACTCTTTCCTCTAGTGATATCATGGATAGTACTTCAAGGCTTCACCCCCACAGTCAGTTTTTTGGCAATCTAAACAATAATACATTTACATTGTTCACACGCCATATCATGGTAATCATAAGTAATGATTAAATACAAGTTGGGGGAAACATGGGTATTACAATCCCCTCCCCATTCAATGGAACATCATCCTCGATGTTCTTCCTCAATAACACTACTCATGCCTTTGTCATTCAACTGCTTCATAAATCTTGATCCTCTTTCTTGGTCATGTCCTTTCCAGACCCTTGGCCTTCATCACCTGCATTCAATAATTTTGGACAAGAAGCATATTAATTACAATTTCATGCGAACACATGTTATTGTTGTTCAAAATTCAAGAGGAAAATTTCATAATCTAGCACAATACTTATCTGTGCAGTTCGTGGATTTGCATCCACATGGATTTCTTGTTATCTTGGCTCACTGTTTTTCCTTGACATACCCATTGTTTACATGATCCCAATTAATAGTTTATAAGAATTATCAAAGTTTCCTCTTCCTTGTCATCACTCACCCTCCAGGCCCAGGCTTAGACATCCCCTTCTCTGCTATACAGTCCCTTGGGAGATCCATCTTGCCTTGCCGAGGATTTCTCGCACAAGAAGAGTTCTAGAGACTTCATTGAGCCTTACAGTTGAGGCGTCCCTCAGACTTGCTCTGCCGAGGCATCCCTCTGGCTTGTGTTACCACAATACAACAGATTCTAGGGAGATCATGGCTTACCACAAGATTCTCATGTCTCAAAAATAGCCTCTTTAATGCTTTGTAGCTTGACATCCTTCATCTATCCTCCCTAGACAAATCTTTTTCGTCTCACCTGTATCATAGGTATATAGAAATTATGAGATATTATCCTCAATTTCAAATTCAGAATTTTCTTGCAAATCTGTCACCCATATATTTCCAAATTCCCCATTTATTTTCAGATCTGTTCTGCACATGAACCAAATTCACTATATGGGACTTTCCTTCCCATAACAGTTTGGCTCAACTGACAATTGGTCTTCCTTATGGGCTTACAAAACTGCTTCCAAATATTATAACCTTTGAGACCATCTTTATATCCAATAAAGATACACTTTTCGGCCTTCTTATCTAGCTTACTTCTATTTTCTTTTGCAACATGAACATATGCATCACAACCAAATACCTTGAGATGTGTGAGAGAAGGTTTCTTACCAGTCCATACCTCTTATGGAGTCTTGTCATCCAGCGTTGATGAGGGTGATCTGTTGACAAGGTAACATGCAATACCCACTGCCTCTGCCCAAAATTCTTGTCTTAACTTGACACCACTAAGCATGCACCATCCTTTTTCCATCAGCATCTTGTTCATCCTTTCTGCAACTCCATACTATTGAGGTGTATATGGAGTAGTCTTCTACTTTGCAATACTGCACTTCTTACATAATTCTTGAAATTCATTCCTGCATAATTATCTGCCATTATCTGTCCTCAACACCTTAATTCTTTTCTCTGTTGATTCTCAACAAGAGCCTTAAAATCTTTAAACCTATCAAAGATTTCAGATTTCTTCCTGAGGAAATATATCCAAGTATTCCTCGAAAAGTCATCTATAAATGAGACATAGTACACATATTTTTCCAATGATGGGACCGATATAGGTCCAAAAACATCACTGTGAACTAGCTGTAAAATTCCTTCTGCCCTCGTTGCACTAGAAGGGAATCTTACCCGATTCTACTTCCCATATACACAATGTTCACAGAAATCAAAATCCAGAGAGCAATTAGACATACCTTCAACCATACCTTTACCGCGTAGTAGTCGAAGACCCTTCTCTCCGATATGCCCCAGTCTTTGATGCCACAACATAACCCTTTATCCATAGAATTTAGGAGTTCTTTCTTCTTCAACTCCAATATCAAGAACAATGGAACTATTACACCCATCACTAATAGTTCTTCCTTGTAGCTTATACAGAGTTCCAAACCGAACTCCCTTCAACAACATGATTGCTCCTCAAACCATCCTGCAAGTTTCCTTTTCAAATATTGTTTTTACCCCCACGTCATCCATTTTGCTTACAAAAATCAAATTTTTGGCCAAACCTGGGATGTGCAGAACACCAGGAAATGTTCTAATCCTTCCATCTATGAGCCTCAACTTGACTTTTCCTTGTCCTATGATTCTAGTTGTCGAATCATCAAGTAAGAAAACATTACCTCCTTCGTACCTTTCATATTCGCAGAACTACTCCTTGTGGGGAGTCATATGAAAGGATGAACCGGAGTCAACCAACCATGCCTCATGATCTGCATGTGTGCTTGAAGAAGCCAAGTACACATCCCCTCCTTCTTCCTTGGAGGTCTTTTCTTCTGTAGAAGGAGATTCTTCAGATCCCTTCTTTTTCTCAACTTTGGATCTACACTGCTTCTTGTAGTCCCCTTTGTTTCCACATCTCCAACATACCTTTACAAAATTTTCGAGAGATTTTGATATACTCTTAGACTTAGATCTCCCACTTGAGAACTTAGATCTATTTCTTTCCTGGGAACGTCCTCTTGTAAATAATGTGTTTGTGCTTTGTCCTTCCATATTCTTCTGTCTCATCTCCTTTGACAACAAGGATGAGACCACTTCATCAAAATTCAAGGCAATTGTATTACTACCTATGGCCACAACTAGACTATCCCACGAGTTTGGTAAAGAACACAATAAATTGATACATTTATCTTCATCTGAAATTTTAATCTCAACAGATACTAACTAACTTACCATAGTATTGAAGGCGTTCAAATGCTCTGCCACCGAGTCTCCATCTCTCATCCTCAGGTTATACAACTTCTTTCTCAGGAATAATTTATTTACTAGGGACTTAGACTGATACAAATTCCCCAACTTATCCCATAAATCCTTGGTGGTAGCTTCCTCTCACACATTCAGTAATACCGAATCTGAGAGACACAGTCAGATTGTGCTATTTTCCTTCTGATCCAACTTTTTCCAGTCATCTACTGAAGTTCTTGTAGGTGCAGTGCCTGGATATACTGCGATCCACTGATCTCTATCCACCAACAGATCTTCCATCTTGAGCTTCCACAACTCAAAACTTTGCCCATTAAAATTCTCAATCTCCATTTTCGAATTGCTCGCCGTTTATTTTCACCTGAAAAATCAATACCATAGATCTCCCACTGTAACAAGGCATATCATAGTCCCAAGCCAAACCCTTGACCACAAAGGCGTCCCCCTTAAGCCAACAAATCTCTGATACCAAATGTAGATTTTAACCTTGTACAATATTTATTGCAAACATATTTTCAGTAAAAGAACAAAAAAGATACAATGGCAAATACAAACATTACACAAAGGTTTTTCCCCTGGAAACCCAAACTGGGAAAACCAACATATTCTATATTCATTCATAGTGTTACATTGTTTACAATACAATATACATATAGGATCCAGCGACATCCAAAACCCTAACCCAATGACCTGGATTAGTCAACAACAGTAATTCCTTAATTGGAAATAGAAAACCATCGGCAAAAACCATGTGCTGAAAAACAACCCAAAAATGTGACACGTTTCCCGAGGCAATTTTTTTTTCTCGGGGGCGTTGCCCTTGAACCCCCTGGCAGGGGGATTCCCCCCCCCCTCAAAGCCTCTTACACGTCCGGTGAAATGCAGAGTCTGCTACTCATGCAAAGAATATAACACATACCCAATATTCTCCCACTTGTTGTTTTCTTTGCATATAAGGGGTTATAGGGTTACATAGTCATCAATCTAGGGCAACAATGCCCATGGATCCTCTACACCAAGAGAACATCTCAGTGCTCATAGATTTTTTTAATGAATCTGCAACATTCTTCAAAGTGTTCACCTTCATCAAAAATACTTTCTTTTCTTCAACCATGTCTCTCACAAAGTGATATTGAATATCAATATGCTTTGTCTTTGAATGATAAGCCAGGTTTTTTGCTAGAAAAATTGCACTTTGACTGTCACAATATATCCTTACAACTTGTTGTACCAATCCAATACTTGAACACAATCTTTGTAACCATATTGCTTCCTTACTTGCATGAATTCCTGCCATGTATTCAACTTCTGTAGTTGAAAGTGCCACTACAACCCGTCTTTTTCTCATCCAACTTATTGCTCCTCCAAACAGGTTAAACACATACCCACTTGTAGATCTCCTACGATCCAGATCTCCAACCTAGTTTGCATCCACAAAGCCATTTATATCCACCACTCTTTCCATTCCCGGTTTTTCTTGGTAGCACAATCCATAGCTAGCAGTGCCACACAAATACCTGAAAACCCTTTTTACTGTTGTCCAATGCTCCTTCCCTGGTTTTGACATATACCTGCTCAAAACTCCCACAACATGTGCAATGTCCGATCTAGTACAAACCATTACATACATCAAACTGCCAACTTCACTCACATATGAAACATGAGACATGTCCTCCTCCTCTTCCTGTGTCTTGGGACACTGATTAACATATAACTTTACACCAACAAGAATAGGAACCTTGACCGGTTTACATTCCTGCATATTAAACCTCTGCAATATTGTCTCGACATATTTTCTATGATTTAACCAGAGTTTCCTCTTTTTCCTATCTCTTTTAATTTCCATGCCCAAAATGAAATTTGAAGCACCAATATCCTTCATGTCAAATTTAGAGGACAACCGAGTTTTCACATCCTGGATAATCTCCTTGCTATTTCCTATCAACAACATGTCATCCACATAAAAGACCAAATAAATCAAATGATCACCAATTGATTTAAATTACACAGGGTGATCCTCTTTGCTTCTTGTGAAGCCAAGTCCCAACATACAAGTATCAAATTTTTGATACCACATCCTTGGTGATTGTTCTAAACCATACATGGACTTTTTCAACTTGCATACCAACTCCTTCTTTCTCTTCACAACATAACCTTCTGGTTGCTTCATATAGATTTCTTCTTCTAGATCCTGATGTAGGAATGTTGTCTTCACATCCATTTGTTCTACTTCAAAATCAAATGCAACAACAACAATAACATAAATCTTATAGAGGTTAACTTGGCAACAGGAGAAAAAATCTCACCAAAATAAATTCCCTCGACCTGGGAATAACCCTTTGCTACTAATCGAGCTTTGTATTTCTCCACTTTTCCTTCTGCATTCAGCTTTTTTTTAAATACCCATTTGCTACCAATGGGATTTCTTCCTGTCGACAACTCCACTGGATCCCAAGCCTCATTCTTATCCAAAGATGCCATTTCTTCGTCCATAGCCCTTTTCTAGAGATTTCCATCCTCTGAATCCACTACCTCCCTGACAGTTCTAGGATCATCATCAGTAATAGACAAAGCAAAATTTGAACGGAAATCAAATGGAGTATACCTTTCTGGTAGCCTTCCTTCTCGAACCGATCTCCTCAATACTAGAGTATGCGGATCTTCTTCTTCTGATTCATGTTCTTTTATAGAGTTTGACTCATCATCCTTTAAATCAAACTCTATTTTCTCCGATTCTTCCTTACTTGGTAGGACTTCCTATTTAACAACATCCTTCATTTCTCTAAATACCGCATCTCGACTATACACTACCTTCTTATTTTCTAGGTTCCAAAGCTTATAACCTTTGAGACCATCTTTATATCCAATAAAGATACACTTTTCAGCCTTTTTATCTAGCTTACTTCTATTTTTCTTTGGAATATGAACATATGCATCACAACCAAATACCTTGAGATGTGTGATAGAAGGTTACTTACCAGTCCATACCTCTTATGGAGCCTTGTCATCCAACCCTGATGAGGGTGAACAACGTAACATGCAGTACCCATTGCCTCTGCCCAAAATTCTTGTCCTAACCTGGAACCACTGAGCATGCACCTTGTTTTTTCCATCAACTTCATGGTCATCCTTTCTGTAACTCCATTCTGCTAAGGTGTATATGGAGTAGTCTTCTGCTTTGAAATACTGCACTTCTTACAGAATTCTTCAAATTCATCCCCACAGAACTCTCCGCCATTATCTGTCCTCAACACCTTAATTATTTTCTCTGTTTGATTCTCAAGAAGAGCCTTAAACTCTTTAAACCTGTCAAAGACTTTAGATTTCTTCCTGAGGAAATATATCCAAGTATTCCTCGAGAAGTAATCTATAAATGAGACATAGTACACATATTTTCCAAATGATGAGATCAATACAGGTCCAAAAACATCACTATGAACTAGATGTAAAATTCCTCCTACCCTCATTGCACCAGAAGGGAATCTTATCCGATTCTGCTTCCCATATACACAATGTTCACAGAAATCAAAATCCAGAGAGCAGTTAGACATACCTTCAATCATACCTTTACCGTGTATTTGTCGAAGACCCTTCCCTCCGATATGCTCCAGTCTTTGATGCCACAACATAACCTTTTCTCTAGAGAATGTAGGAGTTATTTTTTCTTCAACTCCAATATCAAGAACAATGGAACTATTACACCCATCACTAATAGTGCTTCCTTGCAGCTTATACAGAGTTCCAAACCAAACTCCCTTCAACAACACGATTACTCCTCGAACCATCCTGCAGGTTTTCTTTTCAAATATTGTTTTTACCCCTGCATCATCCATTTTTCTTACATAAATCAAAATTTTGGCCAAACCTAGGATGTGCATAACACCATTAAGTGTTCTAATCCTTCCATCTATGAGGCTCAACTTGACTTTTCCTCGTCCTATGATTCTAGTTTTCAAATCATCACCTAAGAAAACATTACCTCTATCATACCTTTCATATTCACAGAACCACTCCCTGTGGGGAGTCATATGAAAGGATGCACCAGATTCAACCAACCATGCCTCATGATCTACATGCGTTCTTGAAGAAGTCAAGTACACATCCCCTCCTTCTTCCTTGGAGGTCTTTTCTTCTGTAGAAGGAGATTCTTCAGATGCCTTCTTTTTCTTAACTTTGGATCTACATTGCTTCCTGTAGTGCCCTTTTTTTTCACATATCAAATATACCTTTAGAAAATTTCTGAGAGATTTAGATATACCCTTAGACTTAGATCTCCCACTTGAGAACTTAGATCTATTTCTTTCCTGGGAACGTCCTCTTGCAAATAATGCGCTTGTGCTCTGTCCTTCCATATTCTTCTGTCTCATCTCCTCTGACAACAAGGATGATACCACTTCATCAAACTTCAAGGAAGTTGTATTACTACCTATGGCCACAACTAGACTATCCCACGAGTCTGGTAAAGAATACAGTAAACTAATACATTTATCTTCATCTGAAATTTTAATCTCAACAGATACTAACTGACTTACCACAGTATTGAAGGCGTTCAAATGCTCTGCCACCGAGTCTCCATCTCTCATCCTCATGTCATGCAACTTCTTTCTCAGGAATAATTTATTTACTAGGGACTTAGACTGATACAACTTCCCCAACTTATCCCATAAATCCATGGCTGTAGCTTCCTCTAACACATTCAGTAATATTGAATCTGAGAGACACAGTTGGATTGTGCTCTTTGCCTTTCGATCCAACTTTCTCTAGTCATCTGCTGAAGTTCCTGTAGGTGCAGTACCTGGATATACCGTGATCCACCGATCTCCTTCCACCAACAGATCTTCCATCTTGATATTCCACAACTCAAAACTTTGCCCATTAAACTTCTCGGTCTCCATTTTTGAATTGCTCGCCATTTCTTTTCACCTGAAAAATCAATACCACTATAGTACGAGACATTTATTACAAGAGTATATGTCAAAATTTAGAAACGAACATAGGAATTTCAATTTAAACAAAAACGTTAATTTTTATCAACTATTTACTTTCATTTAAATTATGATTATGTGTTCTTTCTTTTGTTCATTAGCAAGTTTGACTATTTTGAATAATGGGTTCAATACTTCATCAAATAATATCTTGGTTGATTTCTCATTTTCATAAAATCATTTGGTGATATTAATTAATTATTATTATTATTTTTTTTTTCATTTTGCATCTCATTTCAAAATAAAAATAATAATTAAAAAAAAAGAATTATTTATGATTTGTTTGATTTTGTAAAAAATCAAAATTAATATTTTTCTTTTCTCCATTAACTTGAAGCTTCTAGAATTTTAAGATCATATTTGAAAAGAAATTATAAACAATGTTTGTTTAGAACTTATAGTTAGTTTAAATTCATTTTTTATTTTATTGTTCTAGATTTTGTGTTATTCACAATTTTTAGGTTATTAATTTAGGTTTCTTTTTGTTTCACAGGTTTCTATTATCAGTTATTTGGTATGGATTTGATCATGGTTTGATTTTATTATCCAAATACGTTCAAGATGATTGATCCAAAAATAATATTGGATTGCTACAAATAATTTTATGAGCAACAACATATAAAATTTGGAAAGGCGTCAAGATCAGACAGACGATTTTGCAGGACTGATTGCAGCCAAACCATGAGGAATTTGAAGAAACCGTTGAAAACCCATTTCCCAAATGGACCCATTTACCTTTTGCGTATAAATTTTCCCAAATAAATGCACCATTTGAGAGATATTTGTGTCTCTTTACGAGACAAATTTCAGGTGGTGAAAATTATTAGTGACGCCCAGACTGTTCACTCATTGTATAAATATATGAGAAAGTTTAGAGCCACAGGGATCCAAGAATTGGAGAGGAGGACTTTTGTCTTTTCTATTTTGTATATTATTTCTTTTGTAAACTTCTTTTTTTTTCAAATGGAGTAACAGATAGTTGGAATCTTTGGGAGAATGGACGAGTATTTTCAAAGAAGAATATGGAATTTCAGGTTGCTTAATGGATTTTGTCCTGTGAGTAAAATGGATTTATTTTCATTATAATATCTTCATATTCTTTGATTAATTGATTACACATTGATTTAAATTAGTTTTAATCTATTTTATCAATACATAGTTAATTATTATCATTTATATATTAATTTTTTCAATCTTTAAGAGTCTATTATCCCAAAAAATTCATTTTTGGACCACAATATAGGCATGTGATTTTGAGACCACAATATTATCTCAAAAAAGTGATATTGAATATCAATATGCTTTGTCTTTGAATGATAAGTTGTGTTCTTCGCTAGAAAAAATGCACTCTGACTGTCACAATCTATCCTTACAGCTTGTCATACCAACCAAATACCTGAACACAATATTTGTAACCATATTGCTTCTGTACTTACATGAGTGGTTGCTATGTATTCAAGTTCTGTAGTTGAAAGTGCCACTATAGTCTATCTTTTTCTCATCCAACTTATTGCTCCTCCAAACATGTTAAATACATACCCACTTGTAGATCTTCTATGATTCAGATCTCCAGCCCAGTCTGCATCTACAAAGCCATGTATATCCAACACTCTGTCCAATCCTAGTCTTCCTTGGTAACACAATCCATAGCTAGCAGTGCCACACAAATACCTGAAAACCCTTTTTACTGCTGTCCAATGTTCCTTCCTTGGTTTTGACATATACCTGCTCAAAACTCCCACTGCATGTGCAATGTCCGGTCTAATACAGACCATTGCATACATCAAACTAGCAACTGCACTAGCATATGGAACACAAGACATGTCCTCCTCCTCTTCCTATGTCTTGGGACACTAGTCCGCAAATAAATTTACACCAATAGGAATAGGAACCTTGACCGGTTTACATTCCTGCATATTAAACCTCTGTGATGTTGTCTCGACATATTTTCTCTGATTTGACCAAAGTTTCCTCTTTTTCCGATCTCTTTTAATTTCCATGCCCAAAATGAAATTTGACGTACCAAGTGTAACACCCCTGTTTCCCCGAACTTGTAATTAATCATTAATTAGGATTACCATGTTGTGGCATGGGAACAATGTAAATGTATTATTGTTTAATTCCCAAATAAATGACTGTGGGGGTGAAGCCTTGAAAGTACTAGCCATGATATCACTATAGGAAAGAATGGGAAAAGTATAGAGAGGGTTCATTATGACAAATGACCCCAAATTTTCCCTTTGATGAGGATAATAAACCTCTTCCGGTTCCCTAGGAGGAATTAGTTAATGAAGAAAGGACCAATGGTTGAACCATCAACCACCCCATGAATGGAAGCATGGTCTAACTGAATAAGGTCAGCCCGAAGTACCACATGGACATGTAGACCCATACTGACTCGAGTTTCCTTCTGACAGAAGGAACAAGACAGGTGGAGAACCTTCATGAGGGGGGGAGGAGATAGACATAAGAAGACACACGGGAAGAGAAGAGAGGAGAACGCGTAGATATTTCCAACAAAGAATGAGTATAAGGACATGAGCTTGATGTTGAGGGAGCATATGATAAACCTCATCAATACCATGACAAAGAAGAAAATATCTAAGAGTTTTGCAGAGAACGAGACCTGAGCAGAAGGTCACGAGCTTGATGCCGAGGAAGCATCTAATAAACCTCGCAGAAGCTGTGAAAGAGAAAGGATCTGTGAGAATTGGAATAAATTCCCTAGTGATACCATGGCTTGGCATGGGGGTAGCCAGAGCGCTAAGAATGAATGCCTCTGAGCCTATGGTTGGGTGGAAAAGCGAACACCCACAGTCAGTTAGTTGGCTGCAACCTGTAATAGATAACTATTCTCATATCCTGTGTAATTGAACTGTAACTGTAGATTAAAGTTGGATATCCTATGAATGTTTTAGGGATGTGCATGTTTGCTTAATGGTTATACTGTATCCCTTTAATTATGCCTAATTGTGTATTTAAGCAAGTAAGGAATAATCTGGCTTGTACACGTAAATTCTTGAGCTCTGTGGTGGTTCAAGTTAAAATAAATTAATTGTGAATTAGTCGACCTTGGGCATAGTTTCACATGTACATGTCGATTCTCCCAATTGTTCCGAGTCTCTTGGAGGAAGGACTCTGTTAAGCTCTAGAGAGATAGTGCATGTATGCACAGGATCTCTGCGAGGCGAGTAGAGACCGAGAACCTCTTAAGTTCTTGAGTGATGAATGAGCGCAAGGGACGTGCGAAAGGCCCCTCTAAGTGTTAAGATCAGGAGAAATAGCGCAAGGTGCATAAGTACCTTAGAGCTCATGAAGCTTAGGAAGGATAGCGAGATTCAAGTCTCGAAAGGGAAGATCCTTTTGTTTGGAAGACGAATGGATGAGATTAGTTCGGGAGGAGATGAAGCTCTTCACGATCGTTGGATATGGAGAAGGGGCACAGATGTTAATCCTTTGAGTCCTTCGGACTTCGCAGGTTCGACAAATTGGGTATATTCGTCGTATAGGAGGTGAATCCCCTGAACTACCAAAATCCTGAAGTTTATCTGGGTCATAGATCTGAGGATTCCTGGGAGCTATCCTGACCATCGGGTCTACGATGTAGTCAGTCTGGCGTTGACCGTTTCGAGAGGACAAGGGTGTTGTAACATCAAGACCTCCTGAAGACCAGAGTCATGAAGTAATGTGGATCATGGATCTAAATATCCTTCAGGATCCTTCTCGACCATCCATCATAAAGGACATGTGGCACCAGATCCTGTACTCTGGAGGTTTAACACACCAAAAGAAAGCAGGTGTAAAAAGGTTGAAGACTCCCGAAGTCCCAGGGAACCAGAGGAGATATGAACTGTCCATCATACGAGACACGTGCCAATAGATTGTTAACTCCGGAGAAGAGCCACTCCGGAGGAAATGAAGTTAGGTGCTTTGAGAATCCCTGAAGCCCGAAGTAGCAGAGTGGATCTCAACTGTCTGTTAGTCGGAGATACATGGCAAGAGATCTCGCATTCCAGAGGAGTGAGAGTAGAAGGGTGGAAGGACTCCCGAAGTCAGAGGGAGCCGGAGAAGATCTGAGTCATCCGTTGGTAAGGACAGGTGTCGCCAGATCCCACACTCTGGAGTAGAAGTACTCCAAAAGAGTTGTAGAGTGGAGGTGCAAGGACTCCCAAAGGCAGGAGTCACGAAGTCATCTCAGCCATCTGTGAAGGAGGACGCGTGGCAGAAGATCTGCCACTTCAGAGAAAATTCACTCCAGAAAAAGGTGGATTTGGAGGATCAAGAACTCCTGAAGGCATAGAGGCTAGAGTCCACCTGAGTCATCAATCTCGGAGGACAGGTGTCAAAATATCCGACAGTCCGGAAGGATTTCACTTTGGAGGTTTGCGATTGTGAGTACTTGGGAATCCTTCAAAGTGTAGAGTCCCGAAGTAAATCAGAATCATCGATGTTCCGAGGATGTATGGCATAAGATCGCACATTCCAGAGACTTGGAACTCCGAAAGTGTCTAGGGGAGGCATTTTGGAACTCGCCAAAGTGCCTGAGCCCGAAGTTTCAGTGGGCCATTGATATGGAAAGCAAGAAGGGACCGTTGATCCCTCTCCCGTCATTTCAGAACTTCGCCAGTTCGAAGTTCGAAAGAATTGGCGAGTGGTTAAGTGAAAACACCTGAAGCCCGAAGTTCCAAAGCGCTCTTTGAGTAGACTTCGGGTCATAGCACGAGGTCATATGAAGGATGGGGCCTAACATGGAGAGCTAGCGCCTGCTGCTTAAATCCTTAAAAGGGGCCAGGTAAGAGCCCATAGATTTGGAAGAACCTGCACTTTGGAGAAAGGGGAACCTAGAGAGAGTTAAGGAAAGAAAAAAATATGATGCCCCATCCCTTAAAAGAGCACTTAGGGGTCGGGTGTGTTACAAATTGGTATCAGAGCATGACAACAACACTTGGCCTGCTTGGGCTCATGCACAAGTCATATGAAAATATTTCTAGAAGAACTTTAAGGGGTAACACCCTATCTTACCGCATTCCTAAGAGGCTTAGAAAACCTCTACTGAAGATAGGAATGGGATCCTTTATTTTTGATAGATGTTTTGGAAATTGACACTGTTTTCTAATGTTCCCAAATAAAGAAGTTGAATTCACTGTGCAATTGTACGCGATTTTGTACACTCATAAGATTCGGTTACCAAGGCTAAGATGAGTCTGTGGAGAATATTATCGCCAAACATAAATCATCTGCATAAGTTCCTTGAGTAGAAGGATGCAACTTTAAAATACAGTTGGGATTTTACCCCAACGATATTGAACCATGCTAGTCTGTGACAAAGGGAGCCTATCATTTCTTGGGAAATGAAAGCCAATCCTACAGGAATGGGATTATGCTGAAGAACACTAATATTTAAACTAAATTAGCAATGTGAGCGGATGGAAAGGATCCGTAGCAGTAATGATTACTGCTTTAATGAAGGGTTAAACCTTGTATATGTGTATAATCCCTCACGATCAGAGGAATGAGTCCTGTGACCATTCCCTGAAAAGGGAGAGCATTCACAACTCTCGGGTTTCAAGTGGATTGAGAAACAAATTTTGTTTCTGGGTACAGGAATTGTTGGGTAGGGTTTTTCTAATCAAGCTGATAAAAAAAGTTGTAGACATATAGAGTGATTGAGTGAGAAATCACAACAACCTCCCTTGCTTGGTGGATATGAAACTAATATGCGAGAGTTCTTTTGGGAGGAGAGTGGCCTCCATCCCTGACTGTGCTGAACATAAGGAAGAATTCTAGGTGTAATGGTCAAGACCGATCTTGACCTAAAGATACTCTGGATTTCTGAACTAGGATACTTAGTAAGTAACATAATTCGAAATTGCATTTGGGCTTTAAGAGAATAGTCCAAATTGTATTAGACATTAAATTGTTAAAATTAAGATAAAATGGTTGACTAAATGTTCATCCTGAATGTGGCAAAGGAAGTTTTGGGGCACTTCTAGAATCCCGATGGGTTAGATTGACATCTAGTGGTGGATTGTTAAGCCCTAAATAGTGGCTCATTACCCCTTAATTGGGGAATATTACATTAGTAATGCTATTTTTTTTTATGTCGTCTTGAGTCCATTTGTTGTAATTGTACCTCCTAGTCTCCTATATATACCAAGGAGACATTTTCATTTGTAATCATCTTGTACTTGAACATTTATGTGGTGTATAAGGAGGTTGCCCCCTCGAAGAGGCTTATTATCTAAAATTATCTCTTTTTCAAGGCGTTTAGTACTTATTCTGAGGTTTTTCTATGCTATATTGATATTTGGTTCTTAACATATGGTATTAGAGCTCAAGGTCTTGGGGTTTCACTGCTACATCTGAGACACCTTGAAATTTTTGCTATATTGTTTTTTCTACAACATTTCAGAAGGAACGACTGGGAGGATATTTAGTAGACAAATTAAGGTATGTTGGGTTAAAATTTGATCCCCTAAGACCTTATACTTTCAGAGATACAACCTGTGTAAGATAGGGTTTTGGAATCATCATGAATTGAAACATTGCAGAATTTTCGCTATAAAAATATTTCTTTAATGTTTAGACCCTGAAATCCAGAGGCTATTCACAGAAATTAGTAAGGTATATGTGGTAAAAAATTAATCTTATGGGTCATCTTACATTTGTATATACACCTTGTGGAAGATAGGGTATCTGACTAGTCTCAAGTAGGTGTTCTGGGTAAAACAATCATAAATTCTTCCTAGAGTATCCAAATTGAGTGAGACTGGTTGCATTGGATAATGGACAGTCCGTAGTATTTTTGGTATGGTTTTCAAAATTTTATATCAATTATTTTGTGCGGGGTACGCTATACAAGTGAGATCTGCTAGAAAGGCCAAAAATCAACAAGTTGTTGGGAAGTTATTGTAAATTCTACTTGGCACATCCAATTTTGATCAGACCTATGGCATTGTAGAGATGAAATATCAATGAACTATAAAAAAGAAATTTTCATACCCAGAAGGGCTGAAACTTTGGAGATACAACAAAATAAATACTGTTTAGCAAAACCACCTCAAAATCAAGGTTCAAAAGTGATACTTGGCCAATATGCCATCCAAAAACAGAACTTCTACACCAAATAAGTCTCCAAACAGTCCTACTTGGAATCTTGATGAAGGTGAATAAATGCGTAGGGGCATAAATGAATTACGAAAGAAGACAATGACAAAAGATGAACTACAAGGGATGATGGATTCAACTGAAGCTAAATTGGAGACAATAATGGACACTAAGATGGATAGTTTAAAAAGGGAGATCATGGAAGGATTGAAAAATTTACTAATAGGGAGGACACCTGAAAGTGAAAATGTATCCCATGAAATTCATGATGAGGACAGAAGGAAGATGAATCAAGAATGAAGAAACTCTAACTCTGGGTTGAAGACCAACCACGTTCCTAAGATCAATATGAGGAAGTTTGATGGCAAGGACCCAATCACATGGATACTTCAGATGGAGCAATTCTTTGATCTACATAATGTGCCACATACATAAAAGGTATGAATTGCTTCTTTATATTTAGAACCCAATCAATTTGTATGGTATCGATGGATTTACTCTCACAAATCACTCGTCACTTGGACAATTTTCATGGAAGAAATGATAGCACACTATGAGGATACAAGGAGCAATACCTTCTTTAGCCAATTGATAAATCTCAAGCAAAAGGGTTCAATTACAGAGCACATTGAGAACTTCCAAAGATTGGATATAAAGGTAACATATATTCCAGATGAGCACTTGATTGATGTATTCATAGGAACTTTAAAGGATAGCATTCAACATGAGGTTCTCCTTTGGGAACCCAAATCATTGGAGAATGCATTTAGGGTGCCAATAAATGTTGAAAGTAAAAATATGGCTATGGCTACTAGAAGGACCAATCCTAACATCTATAGAGAGAATAATGCTCCTTCTTCTAAAACACCTTAAACTACAAGGTTGACACCTCAACAATTGGAGGAAATAAAAGCAAAAGGTTTATGCTTTAATTGTGGCAACAAGTAGAGTAAGAGACATAAGTGTGGTGAGAAGAAATTATTCTACATAGATTCTGAAGAGGAAGAGGAAGAAGAACAAGAACCATCTCAAGATGAAAACGTAGAAGCAATTTCGTTTGAAGAGTTGACTCCCACGATATCATGTAATGCATTGGTTGGAATTAACACTCCTCAAACCCTCAAGATCGAAGGATGAAGATATGATTTTGAAATTGTCTATAAAAAGGGGAAGCAAAATGTTGTGGCAGATGCACTCTCAAGAAAGGATGAAGATGTTGAGGCCTTTCTCTATGTTATCTCGATCATCCAACCTGATTGGATAATAGAAGCAAGGGATGAATGGAAGAATGATGAAAAAGTGTGGACTCTCATTCAAAGGTTGCAGCAGGATTCCAGTGTATCAGATACATTTACATGGAAAAATGATTCACTATGGTACAAATATCACTTATATTTATGTAAGAACTCCCAACTCAAACAAAAGGTACTATTGGAGTTGCACACCTCTCCAGTAGGAGGGCACTCAGGATTTTTGAAAACCTACCATAGGGTCAAGAAGGTATTTTTTTGGGATGGCCTTAAAACTGATGTTCAAAGGTTTGTCACAGAATGTTTGGTTTTCCAACAAAATAAGGTGGAAACAATTAAGACCCCAGGTCTTTTACAACCATTAACCATCCCAAGTCAGCACCGGGAGGAGGTTTCCATGTATTTCAAAATAGGGTTACCAAAGTCTGAAATAAAGAGTGTCATCATGGTGATTGTTGATAGACTCACCAAGTACACACACTTTTGTGCACTCTCTCATCCCTTCAAAGCTAGTACAATTGCCACTGCATTCATGGAGATAGTTCAAAAGCTACATGGCAGCCCAAAGATTATTGTAAGTGACAAAGATCCCATCTTCACTGGACATTTTTGGACAAAATTATTTTCTTGTTTGGGAACTCAATTGGCTCATAGCTCATCCTATCATCCTCAATATGATGGACAAACCGAGATAGTGAACAAATGTCTAGAAGGATACCTTCGTTGCCTTGTCTCTGATAAACAAACACAATGGTTCAAATGGTTACCCTTGGCAGAATGGTGGTATAACACTTCCTTTCATACTGCAAAAAAAATGGCACCATTTATGGCACTCTATGGATACCACCCTCCTTCCATCACTTCTTCTCTAAAATAAAAATTGAAGGTTCAAGCAGTGGAATATCTCATCGAGCATCAACAACAAGTTCTCCAAATCTTAAAGGACAACCTGCCCATGGCACATAATCACATGAAACAACAAGAAGATCAACATCATAGTGAAAGAAGTTTTGAAGTAGGGGATTGAGTGTTTTTAAGACTACAACCATACAAACAGATGTCCCTCAAGCAAGACAAGAAGGATAATAAATTATCACCAAATTACTATGGCCCTAATAAGGTGTTGCAAAAGATTGGTACTATGGCATACAAATTGGAGTTGCCTACCTCTTCACGAGTACACCCAATTTTCCATGTTTCATGCTTAAAGAATGTTATAGGTGACAATATCCCAGTTCAAACTATATTGTCAGAACTTGACGAGGAAGGAAAAGTCATATTGGAGCCTGAAACCATCACTGACACAAGAATTCACCAGCTGAGGAATAGATCCATTTCAGAGTATCTCGTTAAATGGAGGAAACTACCGATTGAAGATTCCACTTGGGAAGATGAGTCTTTTATACAGAAGCATCTAGAGTTACTGAAGCGTTGTGGACGACACTTGTCTCAAGGGGAGGGGCATGCTAATCCCTAAATAGTGTCTCATTACCCCTTAATTAGGGCATATTACATTAGTAATGTTATTTTATTTATGTCGGCTTGAGTCCATTAATTGTAATTGTACCTCCTAGTCTCCTATATATACCAAGGAGACATTTTCATTTGTAATCATCTTGTACTTGAACATTTATGTGGTGTATAAGGAGGTTACCTCCTTGAAGAGGCTTATTATATGAAATTATCTCTTTTTCAAGGCGTTGAGTACTTATTCTGAGGTTTTTCTATGCTATATTGATATTTGGTTCTTAACATGGATGGTAGCCATATAGATATAATTGGAAGCTAGTTTGGCTGATTTTGTTACCTTGGGCATGGTTATAATTGCCCAGATTGTATTTATAAGTTGGGTAATGTTCCAGGGAGGTTGAGGCAAGAGTGTTTTCTTGCTAGCTGTTATCGTATAAAAAGGGAACATAGTTATGACTGTGTCTGATTCAACTTCCATGTGGATGTCGTGTGAATGACTGCAAGCTCTCAACCGAGAGGGAAACTCAGTGTTGAGTGTTCCTATGAGGCTTGTCATAAGGATGGAAACAATGTCCTTGGAGGAGGATTTGGAAGTCTGAGATGCCCATGTGCATGCATGACATGGAAAGGGTGCAAGCAATGAGCTTGCATGATGAATGTTTTGTTAGGTTTGTGTGTGTTTATGCTTGAGTGCATGGATTTAATGCATTGTGAAGCTTCTTGATATGAAGCCTGATAGAAATACCAGTTAGGTATGAATGACATTAAATGTGAAAGTGATGCACATGTATGATCTAAGGATATATGTATACTAAAGGCACAATATGGCTGCCTTGATGAGTGATATGTAATGCAAAAATTGCACTTTCCAAGATTAAGTGAAAACCATGGATGCATAGTTGACTCCATTTTTATAGAGTCATGAAAGTTCTGTTTTGAATGATAGCTTAAGGGGGGATGCGCTCCATTTCCTCAAGAAAGATGAGTATAAATAAATGAAAGAGTAAATGAACAAGGATGGTCTATTGTCAGGATAAGAAGCAAATGATTATGCCTTGAGGATCACATGAGAATGATTTTGAACAATCATGAGTTGACTAATTTTAGAATAGAGATGCATGAAGGTTGTGACATGTACCCATGAAAGCTACACACAGACTGTTGATTATGCATATGTTTAAGTACATCATGGATGTAAGTTAACAAAACCAGAATATGTATGGATACATAATTTAGGTGCGTGACAAAGATGCATGTTTATATCCCTATGGAATATTTGGTAAACAACTAAAGCTAACTCAAGGTTGAGGCCATCACAAATAGTGATGGACATGCAATAAAGAAGTTGCAAACTGATGGAGATCCCCGTGGGAGAACTGTGTGAAAAATATGTCAGGAGGAAAGAATCACAACCTTAATAACTATTGAGAACTAAGCAGTGAGCTACAAGCTTATATATATATATATATATATATATATATATATATATATATATAAGAATCTTGGATTACATTTTTGAAAGCATCATGTAATGAATAGAAGACTAATGAATGAATAAATGAGTATGTTTGATTGAATAGGATTGGTTGAAGCCATGTTAAGAAAAGGTAGTGAGGCCTTTAGAGATAACTCAGTTGGGCTGAAAAGTCCCAGGTGGTGAAGAAAGATTGGAAGAAGGGGAGAGCCCTCAACTCTTTTCTTGTTGAGTATTATGTTTTATCTAGGATGAGAGGGATCTACTACGTAGATGAAAGTAAATGTTTTGGCACCATAGTGATGTTAGTCATATTGTTGTAGAAACAATTGAGATTTGTTTGTGTTGCACTCATGAAAACATTAAGGATAATGTGATGAAGTGCATAAAGATGCGTTAGGACATGTTTGAAAATGTTTTATTGTCTTAACGTTATGCACAAAATTTTTGAAAGACAGTTGTATGCCACGGATACCCAAGTAGAGTATGATTCAGGAAGAAAACCCTGATCGTATCAAGATACTCAAGAACCTGACAGAGGAGATGAATGAGAGCCGCTCATTGGAGGGAAGACCGATCGCAGTCGTCAAATCGACTTCAATATCCACTGGAGTTAATGGATCAAACACCAGTTGTTCGATTTGATCGACGGTTGCAAATCATTGAAGAGTGCGAAGGTGAAATTAACGAACTTGCTAGTTCACGGACTGCAATCAACCAATGTCGTTGATCTCGTCGGGGTGGAAGATCAACGAACATGATTAGATAGAGTCAGGTGAACATTTTCCAAACTGGGCCCCACAATCACTGTGAACCATCCATCTGTGAACAAAGATTGATGGTTGGGAATCATTGCAGAGCGCGAAGGTGAAATTAACAGACGTGCTAGTTCACGGCCTGCAATCAACCAACATCGTTGATCTTGTCAAGGCAGAGAATCAAAGACCACGATTAAAAGAGTTTGGCAAGAACTTTTTAGATTGCGGAGATTGAACTCTTCGATAAAGACTGAGTGTATTGGGATTCCACAATCATTGTGAACCACCGATCTGTGAACGATCGATGGGAAAACCTGCAAGAAACCCACGCGTTAATGTCAGATAAAACATGTACTGTGGTTGGGTTCTATGGTTGAGTTTAGCGAATCGAAGCTCTGTGTCAACCTAAACTCTCGGTTAAAGACCTCTGTGTTGGCATTATTATTATTATCTAGAAATCGTGTGGTTAAAATTGATTGAGGGCTAAGATCGATGACCCATGATCATAGCAGAGATTGCACATGCACATGGGTTAACGTCAATACTTGTACCCGTAATTTAAATTCAATATAACGTTGTTTTGAGTTTGGGATCTGATCGTAGATCGGACGACCCGTATTCATTGCGGAGATCGGAAGGAGAATTAAACTGCAAGCTAGTTGAGGTTCCACAATCCTTTGCAACTATTGGATTTGGGGGAAGACACATTTATATCGTCGAATTGAAGACAAGGGATTTATCCAGGATCATAGCACCCGAACATGGGAGATGAAAGGGTAGTGCCTGAAAAGAATAGAGTTGAGTTCACAACTCTCAGTTGCATGGAGAGAAAGCGGAGTTCCTCAAGGTTAGTCAAGGAAGATAGAGTTTAAAACTCTACATTAGACTGTGGTCACAAGGACTGGGTCTAAGGGAATAAAGGTGCTCATAGCTAGCACATTGCATGGAATTGCTCGAGGAAATGCATGTTTGCATGAAAGGGGGACCTTTCGAAAATTTTATGTACATTATATGAATGTCAGAGGAATGCTTAAAGGCATTCATGTGAAACTTGGAGTTTCATGATTGACGATTTTAGGGCTGTGATTGATTCAGAGCAAAAAATTTGGTTTTGCTAAAATACTAAATATGGACAAAGAATCAATATGGTAATAAGTTGGTTGAATTCAAACACACCTTGCAGGAGTTCCTAACCTGAAAAGTTATAACTTGAAATCAATGCAAGGGTGCATTGGGTATGAATATGGCCACGAATGTTGGCACATTCATTAAAGTAAATTGATATCTGAATTTCGTTTTGAAAAGTTGATATACTGAACTGATGCATGTGTAAGGAATGAAATTTCCTTTTTCTTTGTATCATCGAATAGATAAAAGTGATTTGATTGTTAGCATGCACAATTTAAGAATTGTTTGTGATAACTTTATAAAGGTGCAGTGAAAATATATATGTGTATGGGAAACTAACAATTTGTTTTGCCGAGGAAATTTGACTTGCAGGAAGAAAGAGTCTTGGATATGGAAATGTTGTAAGCCCATACGGAAGACAAATTGTCTGCTGAGCCAAACTACTTGGGAAGAAAAGTCCCATAATTGGTGGATCTGGTTCCGTGCAGAATAGATGTGAAAACAAAATGTAGAATTTGGTAATCTATGGGTGACAGATTTATAAGAAAAATTCTAAATTTAGAATTTATGATGATGTCTCATGAATTTTTGTATACCTGTGATATAGGTGAGAAAAAAAGATCTATCTAGAAAGGACAGATGAAGGATGTCAAGCTGAAAAGTATGAAAGAGGCCACAGTTGAGACATGAGAACCCCGTGGTAAGTCATGATCACCTCGGATATGTTGTGTTGAGGTAACACAAGCCGGAGGGACACCTTAGAAGATCAAGTCTGAGGGACACCTCGACTGTAAGGCTCAATGAAGTCTCTAGAATTATTCCTGTGCAAGAAAACCTTGGCAAGGCAAGATGGATCACCCGAGGATGCCTGATCTTGGGCCTGGAGGGTGAGTGATCGCAAGGAAGAGGAGAATTTGATAATTCTTGTAAACTATTGATTGGGATCATGCACACAATGGCTATGTCAAAGAAAAATAGTGAGCCTGGATAACAAGACAACCATGTGGATACAAATCCACAAATGACGCAGATACATATTGTGCTAGATTATGAATTTTTCTTAGAAATTTTATGCATTAGTAAAATGTTTTCGCATGAGACTATGATTAATGTGCTTGTTTTCCAAGAATTATTGAAGGTAGGTGATGAAGATTAAGAGTCTGGAAAAGGACCTGACCAAGGATGAAGGTCAAGACTTCTGAAGTGGCTGAATGAGAAAGGAATGACATGTGTTTCCGAGAAAGAACACCGAGGACGATGTTCCTTTTAAGGGGGAGGGAATTGTAAAACCCATGTTTCCCCCAACTTGTAATTAATCATTAATTAGGATTACCATGTTGTGGGATGGGAACAATGTAAATGTATTATTGTTTAATTTCCAAATAACTGACTGTGGGGGTGAATCCTTGAAAGTACTAGCCATGATATCACTAGAGGAAAGAATGGGAAAACTATAGAGAGGGTTCATTATGACAAACGACCCCAAATTTTCCATTTGACGAGGATAATAAACCTCCTCTGGTTCCCAAGGAGGAATCAGTTAATGAAGAAAGGATCGGTGGTTGAAACATCAACCACCCCACGAATGGAGCATGGTCTAGCTGAAGAAGGTCAACCTGAAGTAGCATAGGGTCCTGTAGACCGAGACTGACATGAGTTTCCTTCTGACAGAAGGAACAAGATAGGTGGACAACCTTCCTGAGGGGGGGAGGAGACAGATAGAAGAAGACGCACGGGAAGAGAAGAGGGGAGAACGCGCAGAGATTTCCAACATAGAATGAGTAGAAGGCCACGAGCTTGATGCTGAGGGAGCATCTGATAAACCTCATCGAGGCCATGACAGAGAAGAAAATCTCTGAGAGTTTGCAGAGAACGGGACTTGAGAAAAAGGTCAGGAGCTTGATGTTGAGGAAGCATCTGATAAACCTAGCAGCAGCCGTGAAAGAGAAAGAATCTGTGAGAATTGGCATAAATTCCCTAGTGATATCATGGCTTGGCATGGGGGTGGCTAGAGCGCTAAGAATGAATGCCTCTGAGCCTATGGTTGGGTGGAAAGGCGAACACCCACAATGAGTTAGTTGACTGGAACCTGTAATAGATAAGTATTCTCATATCCTGTATATTTGAATTGTAAATGTAGATTAAAGTTGGATATCCTATGAATGTTTTAGGGATGTGCATGTTTTCTTAATGGTTATACTGTATCCCTTTAATTCTGCTCGATTGTGTATTTAAGAAAGTAAGGAATTATCTGTCTTGTACACGTAAATGCTTGAGCCATGTGGTGGCTCAAGTTAAAATAAATGAATTGTGAATTAGTCGACCTTGGGCATAGTTTCACATGTACATGTTGACTCTCCTAGTCGTTCCAAGTCTCTTGGAGGAAGGAGTCTGTTAAGCTCTAGAGAGATAGTGCATGTATGCACAAGCTCTCTACGAGGCAGGTAGAGTTCGAGAACCTATTAAGTTCTTGAGTGATGAATGAGTGCAAGGGATGTGCAGAACACCACTTGAAGTGTTAAGATCAGGATAAATAGCAGAAGATGCCTAAGTACCTTAGAGATGATGAAGCTTAGGAAGGATAGCGAGATTCAAGTCTCAAAAGGGAATATCCTTTCATTTCGAAGATGAATGGATGAGATTAGTTTGGGAGGAGTTGAAGCTCTTCACGATCATTGGATTTGGAGAAGGGACGCATATGTTAATCCTTTGAGCCCTTTAAACTTTACGGGTCTGATGAATTGGGTATGTTCGTCGTATAGGATGTGAATCCCCCGAAGTCCCAAAATCCTGAAGTTAATCTGGGCCGTAGATATGAGGATTCTCAGGAGTTATCCTGACCATTAGGTCTACGATGTACTCAGTCCGGCGTTGACCATTTTGGGAGGACAGGGTTGTTGTAACGTCAAGACCTCCCAAAGACTAGAGTCACGAAGTAATGTGGATCGTGGATCTAAGGATCCTTTGGGACCCTTCTCGACCGTCCATCATAAAGGACATGTGGCACCAAATCCTATACTTCTATACCAAAAGAAAGCAGGTGGAAAAAGGTTGAAGATTCTTGAAGTCACAGGGAGCCGGAGGAGATCTGAACTGACCATCAACCGAGACACATGTCAGTAGATTGTTAACTCCAGAGAAGAGTCACTCTAGAGGAAATGAAGTGAGGTGCTTCGAGAATCCCCGAAGCTCGAAGTAGTGGAGCGAATCTCAACCGTTCGTTAGTCAGAGACACGTGGTGGGAGATCCCACATTCCAGAGGAGCAAGAGCAGAAGGGTGGAAGGACTCCCAAAGTCACAAGGAGTCAGAGCAGATCTAAGCCGTTCATTGGTAAGGCCAGGTGTCGCCAGATCCTGCACTCCAGAGTAGAAGTACTCTGGAAGAGTTGTAGAGTGGAGGTGCAAGGACCCCCAAAGGCCAAAGTCACGAAGTCATCTCAGTCGTCCGTGAAGGAGGATGTGTGGCAGAAGATCTGCCACTTCAGAGAAATGTCACTCTGGAAGAAAGTGGAGTTGGAGGAGTAAGAAATCCCAAAGGTTGGAGTCCACCTGAGTCATCGATCTCAGAGTACAAGTGTCAAAAGATCCAACACTCTGGAAGGATTGCACTTCGAAGGTTTGTGATTGTGAGTACTTAGGAATATGCCAAAGCGTAGAGTCCCAAAGTAAATTAAAACCGTCGATGTTTTGAGGATGCGTGGTGTAAGATTCTACAGTCCAGAGACTTGGCACTCCAGAAGTCTTGAGGGGAGGTGTTTTGGAACTCGCCAAAGCACTCAAGACCAAAGTTTCAGAGGGCTGTTTATCTAGAAAGGTAGAAGGGATAGTTGATCCCTCTCCTATCATTTCAAAACTTCACCACTTCGGAGTTCAGAAGAATTGGCTAGTGGTGAAGTGAAAACGCCCGAAGCCCGAAGTTTCGAAGTGCCCTTTGAGTAGAAACTAGGTCATAGCCCAAGGTCATATGAAGGAAGGGGACTAACATGGAGAGCTAGCGCCTGGTGCTCAAATCCTTCAAAGGGGCTAGGAAAGAGCCCACGGATTTGGAAGAACCTACACTTTGGAGAAAGGGGAACCTAGAGAGAGTTAAGGAAAGAGAAAATTATGATGCCCCACCCCTTAAAAGAGCACTTAGGGGTCGAGTGTGTTACACCAATATATTTCATGTCAAATTTAGAGGACAATTGAGTTTTCACATCCTGGATAATCTCCTTGTTGTTTCCTATCAACAACATGTCATCCACATACAAGACCAAATAAATCAAATGACCACCAATTAATTTAAAATACACACAATGATCCTCTTTTCTTCTTGTGAAGCCAAGTCCCAAAATATAAGTATCAAATTTTTGATACCACATCCTTGGTGATTGTTTCAATCCACACAGGGACATTTTCAACTTGCATACCAGCTCCTTCTTTCCCTTCACAACAAATCCTTTTGGTTGCTTCATATAAATTTCTTCTTCCAGATCCCCATGTAGGAATGTTATCTTCACATCCATCTGTTCTACTTCAATATAAAATGCAACAACAACAAATAACATAAATCGTATAGAGGTTAACCTGGAAACCAGAGAAAAAATCTCACCAAAATCAATTCCCTCAACTTGGGAATAACCCTTTGCTACTAACCGAGCTTTGTATTTCTCCACTTTTCCTTCTGCATTCAACTTCTTTTTAAATACCCATTTTCTACCAATGGGATTTCTTCCAGTTGACAAATTCACTAGATTTTAAGCCTCTTTCTTATCCAAGGCTACCATTTCTTTGTCCATGGCCTTTTTCCAGAGATTTCCATCCTTTGAAACCACTGCCTCCCTAACAGTTCTAGGATCGTCATCTGTAATACACAAAGCAAAATTTGAACATAAATCAGATGGAGTATACCTTTCCGGTATCCTTATCTCTCGAACCAATCTCCTCAATAATGGAGTATGATGATCTTCTTCTTCTGATTCCTATTCTTCTGTAGAGTCTGATTCATCATCCTTTAAATCAAAATATATTTTCTCTGGTTGTCCCTTACTTGGCAGGACTTCCTGTTTAACAACATCCTTCATTTCTCTAAATACCACATCTCAGATATGTTGGTTGTGGAGCTTGATTATCTTCCTGATTCAGAGGTATTTTACTTTCAACTGTGTTTATACCCCATGAAGTATTTACACCCCAGAAGTATGTACAGTCTTCCATGTGGGGGAGTGCAGATGGGGGGTACCCCCTCTGCGGGGTCCGAGGGGGCTATCCCCTTGGATGGGGGAAAGCGGGCCCCCAACGAGGGTTCAGGGGAGAAGCCCACGAAGGAAAAATTGCCTTGTAAATGTATATTGTAATTTCATTGTAAATCTAGACCGTTCATTATAAGGTCGCAGATCTAACGGTAGAGATTATGTTAGGGTTTTTTTCCCTAGGAGGCAACCCTCTTTTATGAGGGAAATGTATTGCGGCTATGGTTGATGTTGAATATTGTATTTTGAGATAGGAGACTATGAGAGAAAGAAGAGGAAGTTACATCGGGTTTGCTGTAGGTTGTATCCCTTCATATGCTGGATAATAATAAAGGAAGGACCTGCCAATTTCTCTGGCGAACGTAGCCCACATTGGGTGAACCACGTAAATCTGTGTCTCTATTGTATTGTGTATCTTCTGTGTTTTTTTTCCGCATTTGTTTTATTTTATTTCTCCATGGTCCTGTTTTTCTAACAACTGGTGTCAAAGTGAAAGGTAACTCGCAGGAAAAGAGGGTTCCTCGTTCGAGTGGGAGCAATGTCGGAAGATGGAAAGTTTAGGGTCAAGAAATTTAATGGCCAAAACTACCAGTTATGGAAGATGCAGATGGAAGACTATTTATATCAGAAGGATCTATTCCTACCATTGGGTGGAATATCAAAGAAGCTGATGGCTACAAAGGACGAAGAATGGGATATTCTTGACAGAAAGGCTCTAGGAACGATACGGCTGAGCCTGGCAGCATCGGTGGCTTTCAATATTTCGAAAGAAAAGACAAGGAAGGGTTTGATGGAGGCATTGGCCAAATTGTATGAAAAACCCTCAGCATCTAATAAGGTATTTCTAATGAAGATATTATTTAATATGAAGATGTCAGAAGGTGGGTCTATTGCAGATCATTTAAATGATTTTAATATGGTTACTAATCAACTAAGTTCTGTAAAAGTGGACTTTGATGATGAAGTCAGGGCTCTTCTAATCTTGTGCTCATTGCCAGAAAGCTGGAACAGCTTGGTCATGGCTGTAAGTAACTCTCTCTCTGGTTCAAATACTTTAAAATTTGATGTTGTTGTTGGTGTTATCCTTAGTGAGGAAATGCGATGGAAAAACACAGGTGAGACATCAGGAAATGCATTGAACATGGAGAACAGGGGAATTCAAAAGGATAGAGGAAAGGGTTTCAGGAACCGTGGGAATTCTAGGAAGGGCAGATCCAAATCCAGACTTGGAAAGATAGAGTGCTGGAATTGTGGGAAGAAAGGACATTTGAAGAAACACTGTAGAGTTCCAAAGAAACAAAGAGATTGATAGCAGAAGATAAATCAGGAAGCAAATGTAATAGGTGATGTGTTACAAGAGGATTTGATTCTTTCTGTAGATAATATTTCTGAGTCTTGGGTAGTAGATTCAGGGGCTTCATTTTATGCTACAACCCATAGGAAACATTTTCTAGATTATGTTCAAGGTTATTTTGGATAGGTTCATTTGGGTGACGATGCACCATGCAAAATTGTTGGAATGGGAAAGGTAAAAATAAAGCAACGCAATGGAAACCAATGGTTGTTGAAAGAGGTAAGACATGTTCCAGATTTAAGGAAAAATCTAATTTCAACAGGGCAATTGGAAAGTGAAGGTTGTATATCCATATTTACAGATAAGACGTGGAAGGTCATCAAAGGATCATTGGTGATAGTGAAAGGAGAGAAGGTAGGTACATTATGTTTATGTACTGGTAACACTGACTCTTCTATATCTTTGGCTTCTACAGGAGTGGATACAAAACTATGGCATCATAGGCTTGGACACATGAGTGAGAAGGGGATGCATATACTTCACCAAAGAATTTTGTTTCCAGATCTTAAACAAATTGATTTGGACTTTTGTGAGCATTGTGTTTATGGAAAACAGAAGAGAGTCAGATTTCTTAGAGTCGGAAAAGAAAAGAAGAGTGAAAGGTTAGAGCTTGTGCATATAGATGTATGGGGACCAGCTTAGGTATCATCTCTTGGTGGCTCTCATTATTATGTTACTTTTATTGATGATGCAACTAGAAAAACTTGGGTTTATTGCATTTGACAAAAATCTGATGTTTTTGATACTTTTAAGAAATGGAAAGCTTTGGTTGAAAATGAGACATGAAAAAGGTTGAAATGTCTCAGATTAGATAATGGAGGTGAATATTGCAACAAGGAGTTTGATGATTACTGTTCATACCATGGAATTCGTAAAGAGAAGACAGTTCCAAGAACACCACAAGAAAATGGTGTGTCAGAAAGGATGAACAGGACAATCATGGAGTGTGCAAGGAGTATGAGATTGCATGCTAGTTTGCCCTTATAGTTTTGGGCAGACGCTGTAGATACTGCTGTTTACTTAATAAACAAAGGACCTTCAAGCTCTTTGGATGGTAGAATTCCAGAGGAGGAATGGACAGGAAAAAAGGTAAACTATTCTTTTTTGAAAACTTTCGGTTGTGAAGCATTTGTCCATATTGATAAAGAAAATAGAACAAAGCTTGAGGCAAAATCCAAGAAGTGTACCTTTATTGGATATGGTGTTAATGATTTTGGTTATCGCTTATGGAATTATGAAAATAACAAAATCATTAGGAGTAGAGATGTCATATTTAATGAGAAGGTCATGTACAAAGATTAGTTGCAGGGAAAGAAACAGGAAAAATAAAAACAAGAATACACAGTGCTTGATGAGATCACTGAATTTTTTTTTCCAAAGGAACCAGAAAATCAAAATGTACAACAACAGGAGCAGTAGGTACCTCAAACACCTGCAAGTGTTGTTAGAAAATCTATCAGGTTAAGTATACCCCCTGAACGATACTCTCCTTCATTGTATTATTTATTGTTGACTGATTCTGGTGAACCATAATGTTATGAAGAGGCAATACAGGTAGACACCAAAAGGAAGTGGGAGCAAGGCATGAAAGAGGAAATGGATTCCTTGGTAAATAACCATACTTGGGACTTGGTTCAGTTGCCTACAGGAAAAAGAGCATTGCAGAATAAATGGGTTTACAAGTTGAAGGAAGAAGATGGAGGAGAAAAGTGG
>JASDQU010739205.1:97560-130899 GCA_032191745.1 Picea mariana | reverse complement strand
TGGAGAGGTTTAGAATACAGAATGCAAAACCAGTTAGTACACCTTTGGCCAGCCATTTCAAATTAACTAAGGAAATGTGTCCCAAGACACATGAGGAGATAGAATACATGTCTAGGGTCCCATATTCATCAGCAGTTGGAAGCTTGATGTATGCAATTGTTTGCACAAGACCAGATATTGCACTTGCAGTGGGAGTTGTGAGCAGATATATGAAAAATCAAGGTAAAGAACATTGGGAAGCAGTAAAGTGGATTCTCAGATACTTGAGAGGTACTGCTAATCATGCATTATGTTTTGGAGGTTCAGAAACTGTTCTACAAGGATACGTTGATTCAGATATGGCAGGTGATAAAGATAGCAGGAGGAGTACCACAGGGTATGTGTTTACTATAGGAGGAACATCAGTAAGTTGGATTTCAAAACTGCAAAAGGTTGTTGCACTTTCAACAATAGAGACAGAGTATGTTGCTGCTATAGATGCTAGTAAAGAGATGATTTGATTACAGAGGTTTATGGAGGAATTGGGAAAGAAGCAAGAGAATAACAGGTTGTACTGTGACAGTGAGAGTGCCATTTATCTTGAAAAGAAATCAACCTTCCATTCGAAGACTAAGCATATATAGTTGAGGTACCACTTCATACGATCCGCCTTGGAAGATGGACATTTGAAGTTGGAAAAGATACACACTAGACAGAATCTTGCAGACATGTTAACAAAGGGAGTAACCAGGGAGAAATTGAGTTCCTGCTCAGTTTCAGTTGGTCTTCAAGAATGAAGATGAAGATGAGGAATTTTCCAGGTCCAAGAAGGTTCAGAGTCCAACATATACAACAACAACGAAGTTGTTGAGATCAGTCTCCAAGTGGGAGATTGTTGGTCGTGGAGCCGACTTATCTTCCTGATTTAGAGGTTTTTTACTTTCAGCCATGTTTATACCCCATGAAGTATTTTCACCCTAGAAGTATGTACACTCTTCCATGCAGGGGAGTGCAGAGGGGGGGTACCAGATCTGCGGGGTCCCGGGGGGCTATCCCCTCGGCTGGGGGGTCTGGGGGCAAGCTGGCCCCCAGCGGGGGTTCGAGGGCGAAGCCCCCGAAGGAAAAATTGCCTTGTAAATGTATATTGTAATTTGATTGTAAATCTGGACCGTTCATTACAAGGTCACAGATCTAACGATAGAGATTATGTTAGGGTTTTTTTCCCTAGAAGGCATGCCTCTTTTATGAGGGAAATGTATTGCAGCTATGGCTGATGTCAAATATTGTATTTTGAGATAGGAGACTTTGAGAGAAAGAAGAGGAAGTTATAGCGGGTTTGCTGTAGGTTGTATCCCTTCATATGCTAGATAATAATAAAGGAAGGAATTGACAATTTCTCTGGTGGACGTAGCCCACACTGGGTGAACCACGTAAATTTATGTCTCTATTGTATTGTGTATCTTCTGTGTTTTGTTTCCACATTTGTTTTATTTTATTTCTCCACGGTCCTGTTTTTCTAATAGGATATACACTACCTTCTTAGTTTCTGGGTTCCAAAGATTATAACCTTTGAGACCATATTTATATCTAATAAAGATACACTTTTCACCCTTCTTATCTAGCTTACTCCTGTTTTCCTTTTGAACATGAACACATGCATCACAACCAAATACCTTAAGAAGTGTGAGAGAAGGTTTCTTACAAGTCCATGCCTCTTGTGGAGTCTTATCATCGAGCATTGATGAGGGTGAGCTATTGACCAGGTAACATGCAATACCCACTAGCTCTGCCCAGAATTATTGCCCCAACCCGTCACCACTGAGCATGCATCTTTCTTTTTCCATCAGTGTCATGTTCATCCTTTCTGCAACTCCATTATACTGAGGTGTATATGAATTAGTATTCTACCTTAATATACCCCACTTCTTACAGAATTCTTCAAATTCATTCCCACAAAACTCTCCTCCATTATCTATCCTCAACACCTTAATTCTTCTCTCTGTTTGATTCTCAACAAGAGCCTTAAAATCTTTAAACCTGTCTAAGACTTCATATTTCTTCCTGAGGAAATATATCCAAGTATTCCTTGAGAATTCATCTATAAATGAGACATAGTACACAGATTTTTCCAATGATGGGATTGACACAGGTCCAAAAAAATCATTGTGACCTAACTGTAAAATTCCTTCTGCCCTCGTTGCACTAGAGGGGAATCTTACCCGATTCTACTTCCCATATACACAATGTTCACGGAAATCCAAATCCAGAGAGAAGTTAGACATACCTTCAAGCATACCTTTACCGTGTAGTAGTTGAAGACCCTTCTCTCCGATATGCCCCAGTCTTTGATGCCACAACATAACCTTTTCTCCAAAGACTGTAGGAGTTCTTTCTTCTTAAACTCCAATATAAAAAACAATGAAGCTATTACACCCATCACTAATAGTTCTTCCTTGCAGCTTATACAGAGTTCCAAATTGAACTCCCTTAAGCAACACTATTTCTCCTCGAACCATCCTGCAGGTTTCCTTTTCAAATATTGTTTTTACCCTTGCATCGTCCATTTTTCTTACAAAAATCAAATTTATGGCCAAACCTGGGATGTGTAGAACACCATGCAATGCTCTAGTCCTTCCATTTATGAGCCTCAACTTGAATTTTCCTCTTCCTATGATTTTGGTTGTCGAATCATCACTTAAGAAAACATTACCTCCATCATACCTTTCATATTCATAGAACTGCTCCCGGTGGGGAGTCATATGAAAGGATGCACCAGAGTCAACCAACCATGCCTCATGATCTGCATGTGCGCTTGAAGAAGCCAAGTACACATCCTCTCCTTCTTCCTTGGAGGTCTTTTATTTTGTAGAAGGAGATTCTTTAGATCCCTTCTTTTTCTCAAGTTTGGATCTATACTACTTGTAGTGCCCTTCTTTTCCACATCTCCAACATAACTTTACAAACTTTCTGGGATATTTAGATCTACCCTTAGACTTAGATATCCCACTTAAAAACTTAGATCTATTTCTTTCCTGGGAACGTCCTCTTGCAAATAATGCGTCTGTGCTCTATCCTTCCATATTCTTCCGTCTCATCTCTTCAGACAACAAGGATGAGACCACTTCGTCAAACTTCAAGGCAGTTGTATTACTACCTATGGCCACAACTAGACTATCTCATGACTCTGGTAAAGAACAGAGTAAACTGATACATTTATCTTCATCTGAAATTTTAATCTCAATAGATATTAACTGGCTTACCACAGTATTGAAGGCATTCAAATTATTTTTCACTGAGTCTCCATCTCTCATCCTCAAGTTATACAGCTTCTTTCTCAGGAATAGTTTATTCACTAGGGACTTAGACTGATACAACTTCCCCAACTTATCCCATAAATCCTTGGATGTAGCTTCCTCTGACACATTCAATAATACTGAATCTGAGAGACACATTCGGATTTTGAATGATGTATATATGTGTCTCTATTGTATTGCATATCTTTTGTGTTTTATTTCCACATTTGTTTTATTTTATTACTCCATGATCATGTTTTTCTAACAACTGGTATCAGAGCAAGGTTAAATTGCAGGAAAAGATGGTTCTTGGTTCGAGTGGGAGCAATGGTGAAAGATGGAAAGTTTAAGGTCAAGAAATTTAATGACCAAAACTACCAGTTATGGAAGATAAAGATGGATGATTATTTATATAAGAAGGATCTATTCCTACCATTGGGTGGAATAGTAAAGAAGCCGATGACCATGAAGGACGAAGAATGGGAGGTTCTTCACAGAAAGGCACTAGGAACGATATGGCCGAGCCTAGGAGCGTCGATGACTTTCAATATTTCAAAAGAAAAGACAAGGAATGAGATGATGGCCACATTGACTAAACTGTATGAAAAACCCTCGACGTCCAATAAGGTATTTTTAATGAATATATTATTTAATATGAATATGTAAGAAGGTGGGTCCATTGCATATCATTTAAATAAATTTAATACAGTTACTAATCAACTAAGTTCTGTAAAAGTGGACTTTGATGATGAGTTCAAGGCTCTTCTAATCTTGTGCTCATTGCTAGAAAGCTAGAATGGCTTGTTCATGGATGTAAGTAACTCTGTCTTTGGTTCAAACACTTTAAAATTTGATGATGTTGTTGGTGTTATCCTTAGTGAGGAAATGCAATGGAAAATCATAGGTGAGACATTAGGTAATGCGTTAAACATGGAGAACAAGGGAAGACAAAAGGATAGAAGAAAGGGCTCAGGAAACTGCGAGAATTCTAGGAATGGCATATCCAAATCTAGATTTGGAAAGATAGAGTGCTGGAATTGTGGGAAGAAAGGACATCTGAAGAAAGACTGCAGAGCTCCAAAGAAACAAAGAGATGGACAACAAGAGAAAAATCTAGAAGCAAATTTAATAGGTGATGTGTTACTAGATGCTTTGATTCTTTCTGTAGATAATATTTCTGAGTCTTGGGTAGTAGATTTAGGGGCTTCATTTCATGCCACACCCCATAGGAAACATTTTCTAGATTATGTTCAAGGTGATTTTGGACAGGTTCATTTGGGTGATGATGCACCATGCAAAATTTTTGGAATGGGAAAGGCAAAAAGAAAGTAAATGAATGCAAACCAATGGTTGTTGAAAGAGGTAAGACATGTTCTAGATCTAAGGAAAAATCTAATTTCAACAGGGCAGTTGGAAAGTGAAGGTTGTATATCCATATTTATGGATAAGGTGTGGAAGGTCACCAAAGGATCATTGGTGATAGAAAAAGGAGAGAAGGTAGGTACATTGTATTTATGTATTGGTAATACTGACTCTTCTATCTCTTTAGATTCTATAGGAGTGGATACAACACTGTGGCATCATAGGCTTGGACACATGAGTGAGAAGGGGATGCAGATACTTAACAAAAGAAATTTGTTGCCAGATCTTAAACAAATTGATTTGGATTTCTGTGAGCATTGTGTTTATTGAAAACATAAGAGAGTCGGATTTCTCAGAGTCAGAAAAGAAAAGAAGAGTGAAAGGTTAGAGCTTGTGTATACATATGTATGGGGACCAGATCAAGTATCATCTCTTGGTGGCTCTCATTATTATGTTACTTTTATTGATGATGTAACTAGAAAAACTTGGGTTTATTACATTCGACAAAAATCTGATGTTTTTGATACTTTTAAGAAATGGAAAGCTTTGGTAGAGAATGAGACAGGAAAAAGGTTCAAGTGTCTCAGATCATAAAATGGAGGTGAATATTGCAACAAGGAGTTTGATGATTACTGTTCATACCGTGGGATTCATAGAGAGAAGACAGTTCTAGGAGCACCACAAGAAAATGGTGTGTCAGAAAGGATGAACATGACAATCATGGAGTGTGCAAGGAGTGTTGAGACTCCATTTTGACATGTATAATGCCCTATCTTACCGTGTATTCAAGCGCTTTTTTCCTATGATATAAGCCTATGCTTGACTGTTTCCTCCAAAAACATACCTAATGACCTTGTTCATGTACACAAGAGGTAACATATGATCAAGGCATATTTTGTTTAATTTTCTTGAGTTAATTCAATTAAAATGCTTGATTTTGTATAATCCCAATTGTTTTACTCCTAAGCAGTCTATTTTGGTACCTCAACATTGATCTGGTACCAACATACCCGCACAACAGTGATTCGGTACCAACAAAATTGATCTGGTACTGCCCTAAGCTATTCCGGTACCAAACAACTATGCCTATTCCAGTACTAGTGTGACTGTGCTATTCCAATACCAAACAACTGATCTATTCCGGTACCAAACAACTACGCCTATTCCGGTACCAAATGACTGTGTGTATTCCGGTACCAGACGACTGTGTGTATTCCGGTACCAATTGTTATTTCCAGAAATCATTTGTTGGACGAGTTTGCTGTTGAAGGTTCCAAGAAATCAATTGGATCAAAGTCTCCAAATTGGTTTTGATATCATGATAGAATTCATCACTCATGCACTTCATGTCATGAGGATGAAGTCCATTCCTAAAGATACGATATGAATTTCCAATTATAATATTTTAAAAATAGTTTGATGCTTATCCTTAGATCTGGATCGTATCAACTCACCTTCTTTATAAGGGATGCTGTATAGGAGATAGGATACACAGGTATGTGTATTGATGTAATGAAGCAGTAGAAATAACAGAGATACGTATGGATGTAATGAACAAAATTATGCATATTGTTTTGATGTACGAGATGATGAGTTGCTGATTCAATTTACCATTTGGAGAAATACAAATGATCTGTTATCAAATTTCTGGGTATGATTAGAACGATTTAGTTTGTTATATTTTTAGAGATTCCATGTTGGAATCGGGAAGGGCCTACCGTTCTGATATGGTAAGCTTAATGTAAAATATAGTTCATCTTTATATTCCTGTACATGTTTGTTTTATTCCAGCACTCAATTGTGTGTATCTTGCACCTGTTATTTTGATTTCTTGTTTGAATTAAAATATGAATTCATAAAATGTACCTATTGTGTTGGATCTATATAATTGTTATATCTTTTGAGTAAATTGTGAATGGGATTGTATTAGTGTAATTTTTATAAATATGGTGCACCAAATCTTGAGTAATTTTACTTGGTTTCATAAACAATAATTTGTGTTGAGATAGTTGTAGAGATTTATAAAAGTTTGCATTCTTGAAATTGTGTTCTTTATAGAGACTTTCGCAATTTAATTTGAAATTTCAAGTGTGTTAATACTGGAACAATTAAGATCTCATCATTCACCCTACATGGACTATTAAATGGAGAATCTGAATACACCTAATGTTTCCTGTATAGGAACAAAGAGGTTTTTCCAGAATTGATTAAGTTATGAATGATTTCCTTTTAAATGTTGTGTGCAGAAAGTTGATTACTGCTTTTGATTGCTACAGGAAACAAGAACTTAAGTTCATATCTCTAATTCATAAGCCTCTAATGAATAGACTTGTCACCAAATAAAGAACCTTTTGCTTGATTGTTTGCTTGAGAAGTTTTATTATTAGTTTTCTCTTCTAAGTTTGAAACATAGTGTTAATTGTTGATTGGTTTAGTTGCTACAAGGGACAGATTCAAAGTCCATCTTTTTATTTCATGAGCCTGTAAATGGACAGATTCATTACTTGAGCAAGAACCTTTATATCACATGCTTGTTGGATTCAGTTTATGAGTTTTGTTTTCTGATTTTTAAGCTGTGTGAGGAAGATAGATTAAAAAGTTGTAAAATAGAGTATTGGTGTTGATTGTTTCTTCTTTATGCTATACTCATCAGACATAGGAACCTATTTGTTATCGGCACATATAGTGCATCAACTCTACTGATTACGAATTCCAGTTGATAATTTATGTTTGGTAATATATTATGCAAATAATTGCACCAACAAGGAGTATGAGATTGCATACTGGTTTTCCCTTACTGTTCTGGGCAGATGTCGTAGATACTGTTGTTTACTTAATAAACAAAGGACCTTCAAGCTCTTTGGATGGTAGAATTCTAAAGGAGGCATGGACAGGTAAAAAGTTAAACTATTTTTTTTGAAGACTTTCGGTTGTGAATCATTTGTCCTTATTGATAAGGAAAATAGAACAAAGCTTGAGGAAAAATTCAAGAAGTGTACCTTTATTGGATGTAGTGTTAATGATTTTGGTTATTGCTTATGGGATTATGAAAATAACAAAATCATTAGGATTAGAGATGTCATATTAAATGAGAAGGTCATGTACAAAGATCAATTCCAGGGAAAGAAACATGAAAAAGAAAAAACCAGAATACACAGTGTTTGATGAGATCTCTGAAAAAGAAATTCCAAAGGTACCAGGAAATTAAAATGTACAACAACAGGATCAAAAGGTACCTCAAACTCCTGCAAGTGTTGTTAGAAGATCTACCAATTTAAGTAGACCCCCTGAATGATACTCTCCTTTATTGTATTATTTATTGTTGACTGATTCTGGTGAACCATAATGTTATGAAGAGACAATGCAAGTAGACACCAAAAAGAACTGGGAGCAAGGCATGAAAGATGAAATGGATTCCTTGGTAAATAACCTGAATTCAGTCTTGGTTTAGTTGCCTACATGAAAAAGAGCATTTCAAAATAAATGGGCTTACAAGTTGAAGGAAGAATATGGAGGCAAAAAGCGGTACAAGGTTAGACTTGTTGTAAAGGTATTTGCACAAAAGAAAGGTATAGATTTTGATGAAATATTTTCTCCTATTGTTAAAAAGACTTTAATTAGGACTATTTTAAGTCTTGTGGTAGTAGAATATTTGCATCTTGAACAGTTAGATGTAAAAAAAAACTTTTCTCCATGGGGATTTGGAGGAAGAGATTTATATGTAGCAACCACAGGGGTATGAGGTCAAAGGGAAGTCGAATTTGGTATGCATGTTGAATAAGAGTTTGTATGGCCTAAAGCAAGCTCCAAGGCAATGGTATTTGCATTTTGACAGGTTTATGATAGAACAAGGTTATAGTAGATGCCATTCTGATCATTTTTAAAGGCTAGAAAATGGAAGCTATATTATATTTCTTTTGTATGTAGATGACATGCTTGTTTGATCCAAAATCGGATTCAGAAGCCTGTCAGGGCATGAAAAATGCTCAAAAATGAAAGTGCTTGGAATCCGATGAAACCAACACCATTGCGTCCGGCTCGTCTTCCTAATTCTGGTGGTATATTTACTTTGTCAAATGGAGTCCGTATGGAGAAGATATCGCATTCTGTCCGCCAAGCCAAACAGGCAAAATTTTAGGATGCTGACTGTACTTGTCCGTACAGTCCATATAGGACACGTGGCAGGCCCGTACAGTGACGTGTCAGCTCCGTACAAGACACGTGGCGGTTCTAGGGAGTGACACGTGGCATGCTGTTTTGGATTTTTTGGCACACGGTTGGGCCAATCCGAAGGTGACATGTGTCACCACGGGAAGGGTGACACGTGGCACGAATGACATGGCTCGAGTGACGTGGCAGTTGACAGAGTGTACGGCTTCCGACGTGGCAATGACGTGACAAGGCTGATTGGGCGTACGACACTGGATACGTGGCAGACATGTGGGCGAATCAGAGTTTGACACGTGGCGTGTTCTGGTTGGTTTTTAAGGCACCATGTGGCCCAATCACGGGCTGCCACATGGCACCGTATGATTGTTTGTCGGTTTATTGTTATGTAAAAGTTTGGTGTCGCCGGGGATCGAACCCGCGACCTCCCGGTGGGCAAAGGACCGACGGAATCGTGCTAACCAACTCGCCGGCGGGTGGTTCTTGTTAACCAAATGGCATATAAGATATTTGTGTTAGTTTAAATGGTTTGGCCGGTGGGAAAAGGGCCGGGGCCTAAGCCCCAGCCCTCGGCTACCATATAACCCCGACATGGAACCAGGAGTGCACGTATTACATTCCATGGTTTAAAGTTGGTTTGAACGGTTGTAGCCCGTGGTTCTGGGACCCCTCCATACGACCGGTTTCCAATACGAATGCGGGAGTTGGTTACTGCAGTTGGGGCACGGCTATGTGTAAGCCCGTGGTCCTATCCGGGTGCCATGTGACCAGTGCTAATGCGCGTGAAAGGGGACAAGGCCAGCGCTAGCCCAAAGGGCTAAGCGTGTGGCCACATGAACCCCATACGACCTTGCCAAGAGGGGCCGCACCCAGGAGAAGGGGCTAAGCCCAAATTGCAACTATAATATAGTTTGAAAAGTGGGTTTTCAACCAATTTTGGGTTTTTAATATTAATTAGCCCATTTTTAATGTAATTAACTCATTTTTGGGAGTTATTGGGCATTTTTAGAGCCTAAATTCGTGGAGGAAGTTGGAGATGGATAACCAACTTCCCAACTATTTAACCAAGGCCATTTTGAGGCCATGGGGACAGCTTTGGTGAGCAATTCAGAGCAGAGATGCTGAAGCAAAGCCAAGTCAAAGCCAGTTTGAGGCAGGAAAGCTGTTGAGGAGGAGATGTTGTCGGACCGTTTTTGAGAGCTCGGGACATCCGTTTCAGGTGCCGTTTTTTGTGCATGGTTCTAGAGATCTGGGCGAACATGACCAGATTAGTCTTGAGACCATTCGGCATTGTAAAGATGTACTATTAAGCTTTCGAAAATAAATAAAGAAGCCTCCCCCACAGAGAAAAGGCGCGGAGACGTAGGCAAAGTTGTGCTGAACTCCGTTATCAACCTGTGTATTATGGTTTGCTGTTTCTCATTGTTTTTCAGGTTTGCAAATATGTTAATGGCTGTATAATTCATTTTCTTTTCTCGTTCTTTCGTTAAGTTTTCCAATGGTCAATTAATGCACGCAATTAAAAACTCAACCATAAGTCATTCGAAAAATCCCGACGGATCAAGTGGTATCAGAGCTAGTTGAAATTTGGATTTGAGTCTTGCATGTTAGTCAGGGAAGAACACATCTCAAGGAGCAAAATGGCATCTACAGGAGGAATTTCTCAAGACGAGAAGGAGTTTAGAGATTCGGTGTTTGCCATGGCCAAGATGGTGAAGGTGTTGTATGAAGACTACTTGGAACGAAAGAGCATGGTTCAAGTGAAAGCTTCAAAGAACAACAAAGGAAAAGAAGGATTGAAGGAAGTGCCTTCTACATCTATTTCATAAAACACAATTGAGGTATGCAGCGAAGGTTCCTCATCAAATTTTCCTCATACTCATCAAGTTGGTTTTGGTGAATTCGAAAAACACACAAAAGGTGTAGGTTTGAGAATACTAACCAAGATGGGGTATGAAAAAGGAAAGGGCCTTGGACGTCGAGGTCAAGGCATTATAAATCCTATTGAGGTTGAGGAAAGGCCTCGATACTTAGGATTGGGATATGGCAAAGGGGACCTTGGAGAGTCTTCTAAGATGGGTTCCAAAACTTCAGAAGCAAGTGATGCTTCAAATGGTCGACTTAAAACATTGCGAGAACACTTCACAAAAGGAAATGGCGCATCACTTCAGGGTTGCAGTAGTGAATGCAAGTCGTCTCCAAAGAAAGGTGAAGATCAACATGGAAGGTATAATGGTCATGTTTTTATTAATTCTCCTTTTGATTATAACAAGCATAATCAAGTAAACCGAAACTTGTGGAAACTTTATCCATGTACTTATTGTCTTTCACCTAAGCATTGTGTTGCCAAGTGTTGGAAGAGACAAACTTTGTACAGGAAACCTATGTCGTCCAGGAAGGAAACACGACGTAAAGGCTCAAGTCCACAACGGAAGAAGGAGAAGGTCAAACAAGTCTAGATGCCAAAAACTCGTTGTACGTTTTGTAGCAAGAGTGGACATCAAAAGGCTAGTTGTTGGAAGCTTAATCCAGAGCTTCGTCCCAGGAAGGACAAAAGGATTTTGCATGTACCCACGAAGGAGGAAGGATTACCAGTGAAGCGAGAGGAACATCATGAAGGAAAGAAACCAACCACTTGGTTCTGCCAGAAGTGGATGTCTCAACTTCAGTGTGTTTTTCTTCCCCTGATGTAATCATCTTTTAGAGACAAAGAGCAAGCCGGGTGGCCTATCCCGAGATTGTCGAGTGGTCAGTAACCTTTTGGGGACCAAAAGGTCTTATTGTTGGGAGGTGTGATCCGAAATCGGATTCAGAAGCCTGTCAGGGCATGAAAAATGCTCAAAAATGAAAGTGCTCGGAATCTGACAAAACCAACACCATTGCGTCCTGCTCGTCTTCTTGATTCCGATGGTATATTTACTTTGTCAAACGGAGTCCATATGGAGAATATATCGCATTCTGTATGCCAAGCCAAACAGGTAAAATTTTAGGATGCTGACTGTACCTGTCCGTACAGTCCGTACAGGACACGTGGTAGGCCCGTACAGTGACGTGTCAGCTCTATACAGGACACGTGGCAGTTCCAGGGAGTGACACGTGGCATGCTGTTTTGGATTTTTTGGCACACGGTTGGGCCAATCCGAAGGTGACACGTGTCACCACTGGAAGGGTGACACGTGGCACAGATGACGTGGCTCGAGTGACGTGGCAGTTGACAGAGCGTACAGATTTCGACGTGACAAGGCTGTTTGGGCGTACGACACTGGATACGTGGCAGACATGTGGGCGAATCAGAGTTTGACACGTGGCGTGTTCTGGTTGGTTTTTAAGGTGCCACGTGGCCCAATCACGGGCTACCACGTGGCACCGTATGATTGTTTGTCGGTTTATTGTTATGTAAAAGTTTGGTGTCATCGGGGATCGAACCCGCGACCTCCCGGTGGGCAAAGGACCGACGGAATCGTGCTAACCAACTCGCCGACGGGTGGTTCTTGTTAACCAAATGGCATATAAGATATTTGTGTTAGTTTAAATGGTTTGGCCAGTGGGAAAAGGGCCGGGGCCTAAGCCCCAGCCCTCGGCTACCATATAACCCCGACATGGAACCAGGAGCACGCGTATTACATTCCACAGTTTAAAGTTGGTTTGAACGGTTGTAGCCCGTGGTTCCGGGACCCCTCCATATGACTGGTTGCCAATACGAATGCGGGAGTTGGTTACTGCAGTTGGGGCGCGGCTATGTGTAAGCCCGTGGTCCTATCCGGGTGCCATGTGACCAGTGCTAATGCGCGTGAAAGGGGACAAGGCCAGCGCTAGCCCAAAGGGCTAAGCACGTGGCCACATGAACCCCATACGACCTTGCCAAGAGGGGCCGCGCCCAGGAGAAGGGGATAAGCCCAAATTGAAACTATAATATAGTTTGAAAAGTGGTTTTTCAACCAATTTTGGGTTTTTAGTATTAATTAGCCCATTTTTAATGTAATTAACTCATTTTTGGGAGTTATTGGGCATTTTTAGAGCCTAAATTCGTGGGGGAAGTTGGAGATGGATAACCAACTTCCCAACTATTTAACCAAGGCCATTTTGAGGCCATGGGGACAACTTTGGTGAGAAATTCAAAGCAGAGATGCTGAAGCAAAGCCAAGTCAAAGCCATTTTGAGGCAGGGAAGCTGTTGAGGAGGAGATGTTGTCGGACCGTTTCTGAGAGCCCAGGACATCCGTTTCAGGTGCCATTTTTTGTGCATGGTTCTAGAGATCTGGGCAAACATGACCAGATCAGTCTTGAGACCATTCGGAATTGTAAAGATGTACTATTAAGCTTTCGAAAAGAAATAAAGAAGCCTCCCCCACAGAGAAAAGGCCCGGAGACGTAGGCAAAGTTGTGCCGAACTCCGTTATCAACCTGTGTATTATGGTTTGCTGTTTCTCATTGTTTTTCAGATCTGCAAATATGTTAATGGATGTATAATTCATTTTCTTTTCTCGTTCTTTCGTTAAGTTTCCCAATGGTCAATTAATGCATGCAATTAAAAATTCAACCATAAGTCATTCGAAAAATCCTGACGGATCATTGTTGCAGAGTCTAATATGTAGGATATAAATGTGCTCAAGAATAAATTAGCTAATTCATTTGTGATGAAGGATTTGGGTGCTGCAAATAAAATTCTTGGTATGAGAATAACAAGAGACATGAAAAATTGCAAATTGACATTGTCTCAGGGTGAGTACATAAGGAAAATGTTGGAGAGGTTTAGACTGCAGAATGCAAAACCAGTTAGTACACCTTTGGCCATCCATTTCAAATTAACTAAGGAAATGTGTCCCAAGACATAGGAGGAGATAAAATACATGTCCAAGGTCCCTTATTCATCAGCAGTTGGCAACTTGATGTATGTGATGGTTTTCACAAGACCAGATATTTCACATGCAGTGGGAGTTGTGAGCAGGTATATGAACAATCCAAGTAAAGAACATTGGGAGGCAGTAAAGTGGATTCTTAGGTATTTGAGATGTATTTCTACTCATGCATTATGTTTTGAAGGTTTAAACACTGTTCTATAGGGATATGTTGATTCATATATGGTAGGTGATAAAGATAACAGGAGGAGCACGACAGGGTATGTTTTTACTGTAGGTGGAACAACGGTAAGTTGGATTTCGAAACTACAAAAGGTTGTTGCACTTTCAACAACAAAAGCAAAGTATGTTGCTGCTATAGAGGCTAGTAAATAAATGATTTGGTTACAGATGTTTATGGAGGAATTGGGAAAGAAGTAGGAGAATAACAGGTTGTACCATGACAGTGATATTGACATTCATATTGCAAAGAACTTAGCCTTCCATTTGAAGACCAAGCATATACAACTCAGGTACCATTTCATACGATCCATATTGGAAGATGGACATTTGAAGTTGGAAAAGATACACACTAGCCATAATCCTGCAGACATGTTAACTAATGGAGTAACCAAGGAGAAACTGAGTTCTTGCTCAATTTCAGTTGGTCTTCAAGAATGAAGGTGAAGATGAGAAATTTTCTCGTTCCAAGAAGGATCATAGTCCAACAGATACAACAACCGTGGAGTTGTTGAGATCAGTTTGCAAGTGGGAGATTGTTGGTTGTGGAGCCTGATTTTCTTCCCGATTCAGAGGTCTTTGTTTTCAGTCGTGTTTATACCCCATGAAGACTTTACACCCTGGAAGAATGTACACTCCTCCACGCGTGGGAGTGTAGGGGGGGTTACCGCCCTTGTGGGGTCTGGGGGAAAGAGGGCCACCGACGAGGGTTTAGGGGTGAAGCCCCTGAAGAAAAAAATTCCTTGTAAATGTATATTGTGTTTTCATAGTAAATCTCGATCATTCATTGTAAGGTCTCAGATATGACGGTAGAAGTTATGTTAGGGTTTTTTTCCCTAGAAGGCAACCCTATTTTATAAGGGAAATGTATCGTGGCTATGTATCATTGTGAATATTGTATTCTGAGTGAGGAGACTGTGAGAGAAAGAAGATGAAGTTATAGCGGGTGTGTTGTAGGTCGTATCCTTTCATTTGTTGGATAATAATAAAGGAAGGACCTGGCAATTTCTCTGGTGGACATAGCCCACAGTGGGTGAACCACATATATCTGTGTCTCTATTGTATTGTGTATCTTATGTGTTTTATTTTATTGCTCCAGATCCTATTTTTCTAACAACAATTCTGGCGCAGCCAGGAGTAGGGGATTTGGATCATCCTATAGCATTTGCTAGCAGAAAATTGTCAGAATCAGAGCAGAACCACAATACTACAGAAAGAGAAGGCTTAGCTATGGTCTATGCACCTTAGAAGTTCAGACATTACTTACTGGGTAAACACTTTAATATGTTCACATATCATTCAACCTTCAGATACCTAGTAAAAAAGCCAGTGTTGGGGGGGAGGCTCTGTAGATGGCTACTATTATTTCAAGAATTTGATTTTGAAGTGATAGTCAAACCAGGGAAGCTGAATGTAGGACTAGATCACTTGTCAAGGGTAATTAATGGATAAGAACCTACCAACTTGGAAGACAACTTACCTGATGCATGATTATTTTCAATCCAAGTAGATGATGAATATTTTGCTGACATCATTGAATACTTAAGTACAGGGACTGCGCCACAAGAGTTTAACACTGTACAAAAGAAAAATTTAGTAGTCAGAGCTATAGACTATCAACTGATTGCAAGACATTTATAAAAGATGAGCACAAACAACATTTTGAGAACATGCATACTAGAACATGAAAGGCCTATGATTTTGGCAAAAGGTGATGAGGGAAAAGCTGTAGGAAATTATGCAGTAAAATATACCGTGTAGAAGGTATTGTGCGCATGACTGTGGTGGCCAACAATTCACAGAGATGCTAAGGACTATTTCCAGAGATGTGATGTCTATCAAAGGGTTGGAAAACCTAATATAAGGGATGAGATGCCCCTAAGACCACAAGTAACTTTGCAGGTTATTTGACAAATGGGAAATAGACTTTGTGGGACCAGTTATCCCACCGAAAAAAAGGTCAGGAGCAAGGTATATCATTACTGTGACAAAATACCTAACAAGATAGGCAGAAGCAATGCCAGTAAAAGATTGTAGCGTAGAGATATCAACACACTTCTTGTTTGAACAATGATCACTAGATTTGGCTGTCCAAGAATATTGATGAGTGACCAAGGTACTCACTTTATCAATAACACAATCAAGGCTATGACCGAGGAGTTCGAAGTCTATCATCAGAAGAGTACACCATACCATCCTCAAGAAAATGGAACAATAGAATCCTTCAATAAGATCCTAGAGAATGCTCTAACAAAGATCTGCAATGTCAACAGGGGTGATTGAGATTTGAAGATACCAACAATACTATGGGCATATAGGACTACATGAAAAAATCTGACAAGACAAACACCATTCAGGTTAGTGTATGGGCAGGAAATAGTAGTGCCATTAGAATTTTTGGTACCTACTCTGTGCGTAGTAGCAATCACCAACATGACAGAAAGAGACACAATGAAGGAAAGATTGAATCAACTAATGGAGATGGAGGAGGATATGATTCTAGCAGGATTTTATCAGGAAGTACAAAAGCAAGAGACAAAGCTTGGCATGATAGACATATCAAGAGGAAGAGTTTCAAGGAAGGAGACCTAGTCTTGCTCTATGAAAATAAATTTTTGCAACATCCTGGTAAGTTCAGAATGCATTGGTTAGGGCCCTATGAAGTAAAGACTGTCACAGATGAGGGAGTTGTACAACTAAAGGATCTCACATGAGAAAAGCTGAAAGGGATGATAAATGGGAGTCGACTGAAACTGTACATGGATGGTCGACCTCCTAGCACTTACAACTTATAAGCACAGTAAGAAAACATGTACATAGTGTATTATAGTAGAAGTTAAGTTAGAGAAAATGATAAAAAGAAACAAAAAGGAGAAAAAGAGGGAAAAAGAAATACAAAAATATAAATGATAGAAAATACAAAAATACTGGAAAATACAATGCGCAACAGAAAAGGGACTCAGTGCGACGAAAGAAAAAATGTCCATGTGCAACATATGTGCAATACACTGCTCACTAAGGAAAGGATACAACAAAAATACACTGCGCACTCAAGATGCTCAGTGCGTTGGAAAAGGGACCAATGGTCATAAAAAGTGGAAATATGAAAAATGATGGTAACGATAAGAAAAAGCGGAAATATGAAAAATGATGGTAATAGTTAGAAAAAGCGGAAATATAAAAAATGACAGTTATGGAAAAAAGGTGCCAACTGGCGACATTTATGAAATTTAATGGAACATACGCAAAGAATTTTATCGCATTAATCAAAACCAGGGAAGCTTCTCCGAGAAGCTTCATAACATTGATGACATGCTCTATATAAAGAGAAAATGCAAGCAAAATATAACTTATTGTGAAATTGCGAACTTGCAGAGATAGAGAATAGGAAGAGGAAAGGTGAATAAATGAGTGAACAATGCGGACTAGTCAAAGCCATTCGACAAAAATGAACCAATACCCACGATGGCACCACCAAAGATTGGTGCACCAAGCCAAGCAGCAAGGAAAAACCATAGCACTGTTAGAGTGCCTCGGGGAACTAGTGAGGCTGAGACAAAAACCACACAAAGGGGGGAATTCGTCGATGTTGGTGTAGTTTCCTCACCACAAGAAGAACCATCAAGCCCTACACTGGTGGATGAAGAAACACAAACCCCAATAGCAACTTCCATGGACAACGATCCGTAGGAAAGCGTGTAGGGATGACATGCCAAAGATGCAGGCACCCCATAGAGACCTGCGAGGGTCGAAGGATCCTATAGAGTAAATGGGGACACCACGGTACAAACAGAAGTTGCCGCGCTGAGACAACAACACAGAGCAGGGTGTGCACAACAACATGAGGGTCTAGTAGAAGATATTACCGACCAACTAGAATCTGACGTCGAGCAGAGACAGATGGATAGGACCTCAAGTGAGTTTCCAAGAAGAAAGGGAAAACAACCCATGGTACAGTCACTGCATCGACAACCTGACACAACAATAGTGCTACCATGCATTCCTGAGGGGGTGCAAGTCATGCCTAACCTTCTAGGATGCGTGGAAATAATGCGTTATTCAGACCACGACGTGGTTGATGCTGGAAAATTCCTAGAATTTGCGCAGCAGGTATACCTTGAAAGAATCATCACAAGCCCATTTGGTGATCAAATTCTACATCCAAAACAATGGGCAACTGGCCTAGCCAACACAGGCATTCTAAATCTGCTAGAAATTCCCCACTTCGGCAGGGGGAAAGAGGCAAGCAACTATGTCAAGCAGTTGATGGCGGTCCTCCATGGAGGATTCTTATGGTTGGAGGAACACGTTTCAATAGACGTAGAACTCATTGCATTCATCATAGGTTTTCAAACTATGGGTGAGAGTCCTATGCAGTACCTTGATGAAAAAACAAAGGAAAAATACCTAGCTGAGGAAATGAAAAAAACATATGACAGAGAGAGAGGGTCACGTGAGATCATTATCGATAGGATCAACGATGCAGTAACGAAAATGGCCACCAAAATCATGTCCTGCAAGATGCTCCAAAAATGCCGCAAGGAGGAAGTCCTTGCCGGGGTCGTCACAGCTGCAACATAGTGTGCCAATGGCACTTTGCTCAACTGGGCCCTGTATTTATTGAACCTGTTCCTCGATGACTGCAAAGATGCACAAGACTTGGTAACAAAGTTCCAATACTCATGGTTAATTATTTTGATCACATTAATCGGGTGGAAGGAGTCCCCATACTCTAATTTTTGTGACTGGATCGGTTGTTGCTGCGCAACACAGTACACATCGTTGGGGAGAAACTCGAACCCCAAACATAGATGCGCCAACATAGGTACATTTTCCAGGTACTTTAGTGAAATACAAGAGAGTATTGCAAATACTTGGAAAATTACATATGTGGTTGCACAATTCAGGGACATAACCAACTTCAAAGCCACAAGGCACAATATGTGGATCCAAGCGCGCAGGGATCTGGGGAAGGAGTGGCTACAATTAAGATACTATGTCACTGAAGAAGATGTAGAAATGGCCATGAGGGATTGGCACGCCGACTGGAGGATTCTAGTCTTAACTCAAGAAGTTCCTAAGGGTACGGAGGTAGATGCAAGGTCAACCAAGACACTTGCAAGAGACAAAGAAACGCCTAAAAAGACGAGAACAAGTCAGAAGTTGACACAACAAAAGAAGGGGATTGAGCCAAATAAAGATGCGCAGGTAGGAAAATAGGACGATGCCTAGCACCAAGAGAACAAAGATTGGGGGATACAACAACATAATAAACCCCCTCGATAGCCACCCCACAGGAAAGAATGCAACCCAAGCGACCAATCATACATACAGGTGGTTCGTGCAAGAAGTCCAAGGCGCACAATCAACTGCTAGAGTATATGATCACCAAGGACGACACCGACCTCATGGCATAAAAATTACAGGAACGGGTAGCTGAGGAGTTCGAAGACACCCAACACCAAAGAGGCCGAATGTAAGATGAGCTGGCCGATATAAGGCATGTCCTAGAATAGACCAGAGCAACACACATACCTCGAAGAGGGACAAATTCATTCCCAACAACAACAATAATAGAGGCAAGGGCTGCACCAAACAGGCAAGATACCATCCAAACTATAACACAGGCGAGCCCGAGCTTCCCAGTTACACCAAACATGCTGCAGATGGATGAGCCAATAGCCCAGACACCACTGAAGGATCTAGCGTAAGTAGAATTGGTATTGGAAAGGATACCGACCAAGGCACTGTGCAAGCTTCGAGTTAGTGTTGCACAGGAGGTGCAGTCGCGCACACGAACAGATGCAACATACTTGCAACATATGAAGAATGGCAAGGAAGCATTAGAATTTGTAGTCGAGCAGGTCAAGCTCGAAACCAAGGAAGAAAAGGAATGTATAGAAATGCTAGAGCAGGGATTGATAATAGCATATAGTCAAATCCCCAACAATGCGCATGCAGCAGCGAGAAGCACAAAGGATAAGATCAACCTCATTGTGTAGAAAATTGGCCAATACAAGTAAGAAATCGAGGAGCTAAAAGAGAAGCTCAATCCCACGACCCCACCTGAGGTTTGAGAGTAGAGGACATCATAAGATACACTCCAACTAGCATAGATGGAGAAACAAGTCAACACAACAACATAATTGTTTGATAAAGAAACATAGCTCTGGACAACACTGGAGGAGGATGAGCAGGTCCAGCAGTGGGACCAGTAGGAAGAAAGAATAAGCGCATCAATCTAGGACCTCAAGCAGAGGAAAAAGAGAATGAGCATCACCGAGCATCTAAAAGGGACGCATGATATGAAGAAGTTGCAGGTAGAGTTAAAAGCTACGCAGATGCAGAAGCAGGAAAGGCTGGCCCATATGGAACCTCTCGAAGAGAAATCAACATAGATGATCGTGTAGTTGGAGGAGGAGAAGAAGAACATGGCATAAACACGGGCAAAGTGAGCAATAATCATACAAGAGGAGGTCACAATGCAAGCAGTAGAGGCGCTAACAGAAAAAGCCACGCAGGTCAAAGCCATAGGAAGGGAACTTGCAGAAAAGTTCCACAACCTAGTAGAGGTTTTCCAGGGAACACGAAATTCCTAGGTGGCTCGGGATGATCCACATGTCAGTGTTGGGGGCATGTTGGGCATAGACTAATTTTGAGGAAAATCCATATTTGGAAGGTAGAGCTTAATAACGAAAAAGTCAGCTAGAAGGAAAAAAAACACATGAGAGGAAAAGCCACATGCAAAAGAGGAGAGCATGCAAGGAGCACATGCAGGAAAACCTAACCTCATTAGGGTTAGGGTTTTGGTAAGAGATTGTAACAACTGATGAGCTGAGAATTAGTATAAATAAAGACCTAGGAGGTCTAGGTCGGGGGTTCGTCGTTGGTCAGTCGGTTTTGGATGTTATTGTTGTTTACTAAGTTTTGTAATGTTTGATGAAGGAAACTACTATAAGATCTAATCCCAATTTTGTAAGCTGTTGAGTTGTAGGAGAGTCAAGAAACTATATCCCAAGGGTTAGATCGTAGGTTGAGGAGCTTGCTGCGACATAGTTAGCCTCACAGGAATCATGGAATATGTTTGTGGTTGTATGATAAAAAACCTTAGTGCGTGCGATGCCATATATTACAGAACCATAATAAAAGAGCCTAAGAGCCAGATCTTTGTGGATGTAGCCCAGGAGGGGGTGAACCATAGTAATATCTATGTTATGTGATGTGATTGGTTTCATGTTTCGCCACTGTAAGTAGTTAGACTATGAATGAATGAATGTATAATTATGTGAGATCTGTTATTTGTTAGCTGGTAGAATGCATGCATAGATTTAGGAGATGAATGAATATTAGGAATAACAGAAAGAACAACCAAATCAAGGCCTAAGAATATGAAATACAACCCCAGATCCCCACTCTTTCCTAGACTGTAAGCACCTGAGCATTGCAGTCACCCATATAACTATCTCGGGTAAGATTGTGCAGTACATTCTGTGTGTTGTGTTTCCTTCTAGTTTACTAGGAGCGCCAATAGTTTTAGAGGGATTTGTTGGAAGCTTGTTTAGATCTGAACCCGGGTCAACCCAAGAAGTGTTTAGAGAAGGAGTAAAAACCAACACATGGCCACCCAAATTATCTTTCATTTAACACCTCTACAATTTAAGTAGAGTATTGGAAGGTCCTCCTTCCTTAATGGGAAATCCATTGTCTTCCTTCTTATGCAAACATGCAATTCCTCAATGCATTCCATGCAGTCTGCTAACTATGATCACCTTTATTCCCAATCTCCCTCGATTGGTCATTGTACCCATGGTACTCCTTACTCATGCATTTTATTTCAAGGATTATAACTCATCCTTGAATAGCATAGACTTCCTCTCTCTATTATTCAGATTCTTCTTTTCTGAATCTTACCCTGCTTGGGTAGTAATGGCATACAATAACCACTAAAAATTATTCACATATCAGTAAGAAATTAGAATACTTCAGAGGGGATTCTTACCAAATCACTCCATACCTTATGCCACCCAGGAATGAACATTTTATACCTGTTCCGGCTGCTAGCACCCTTTTTCTGATTTTTTTACCTCATAAGTAGTGCTCCAGGGGGATCCCAAAGTCCCTTCAACAATATTTTAACAACAACCTTCTCATAGTCATCCTCTGCTTGAGGTTGTCCATCATTGACAACTATCTTTCTCAACAACTCCAATTTCTTTCTACCCATGACATACATAACAAATATATTAGTCGTCATGTAAAATAAAAATGCTTGGATCATAGCATTCAAATCAATAAAACATTTTCAGATATGTCCTAGCATATCTTTATTCACTTCATCACCTTATCCTTAATGTTTCCATGAGTGCAACACAAAAAATTCTCAATTATTTCTATAGTCATACAACCATCATCATTATGATATTAAAACATTTACTTTCATTAGTAAATAAAACTCTCGTACCAGAGAAATAAAATAAACAACAAGGAAGGGGTCAAGGAACTCTTCCCTTGTCCAAATCCTTCTACCCAACCATGGACGTTAAGTCTAACTGAGTTATTTTCCAAGGCCTCACTGCCTTTACTTATCATGGCTTACCCGAGCCTATTCATTCAAACTTACTAATTTATTTATTTTCCTTTTTCTAGATGTACTTGTTTCCACAACTGCTCTTCTAAGGCTTACAACTCTGTTAAACAATTTAGAGTTTTTAGGGTGAGAAAAGTAGTCCCCCTTTTCTCCTTCTTTTCTTATGCAATTTACTTCCTATTGGGATCTCCATACTCTTTTCCTTGAGTAGCCTTGGTTAGGCTCATCCTAACCTATTGGATACATCAACATGCTCCAATAGCAAAATTTTTGGTCATAATGAATCATGAACCTGTGCATTTTGCTCGTTACCATTTAGTTATCAGAATGGTCAACATTCATTTGTTAGTCTTCCATTCATGCATGATGTTTTTAAAATGTAATCCATGATATATATATATATATATATATATATATATATAGGCTTGCAACCCACTACTCAATTCTCAACAGTCATTAAGGTTGTGACTCTGTTCCCTTGACAGAGTCTTCACATAGTTCCTCTACAAGAAACTCATTCGGCATGCAACTTCCTTATTGCATATCCATCACTATATTTGATAGCCTCAACCTTGAGTTAGATTCAATTGTTTACCAAATATTCCATAAGGAATATAAACATGCATCTTTGTTATGCATCCAAATTATTTATCCACACATATTCCTTGTTTTGTTAACTTACATCCATGATGTACTTAACCACATGCATAATAATAAGCCTATGTGTAGTTACCATAAGTACACTTCACAACTCATATACACATTTACTTTAAAATCATTCAACTCATGATTGTTCACAATCATTCTCATGCGATCCTCAAAGGCATAATCATGTTTCCTTTTATCATGACAATAGAGCATCCTTGCTCATTTACTCTTTCGTCTATTTATACTATCATTTCTTGAGGGAATGAAGCACATTCCCCTCAAGCTATCATTCAAAACATAACTTTCATGACTCTTAAGAATGAAGTCAACCATGCATCCATGGTCTTCATTTAATCTTGGCAAGTGCAATTCTTGCCTTACATTTCACTCATTTAGGTAGTCACATCATGCCTTTAGTATACATATACTCTTACATCATACATGTGCATCACTTGCACATTTAATATCATTCACTCATATCTATTTGGTCTTCATATCAATATTGATATAAAGAAACCTCACAATGCATTAAATCCATGCACTCAAGCATATACAAACATAGCCAAACATTCATCATGCATTGCTTGCATCTTTTCCATGTCACTCATACACATGGACATATCAGACTTCCATATCCTCCTCCCAAGGATCTTGCTGCCATTATTATGACAAGTGTCATAGAGATACTCAACACTGAGCTACTCTCTCTGCCGAGAGCTTGCAGTCATTCACATGATATCCACATGGCAAGTTTAACAGACATAATCATAACTATGTCCCCCTTTCGATACGACAACAACCAGTACGAAGGCATTTTTGCCTCAACTAGTATAAAGTTATTCAACAATCTAGAAATACAATTTGGGAAATTCCAACAATGCCCAAGGCAACAAGACAAATTATCAAGCTTCTTTTTCATGCCTCAAATCATTTTTGGTTAACAAACATTTTTATCAAGGGAATCCTTTTCTAGATTCTCTCTCACTACAACTTGAGCATACTAAGCCCTACCTTATATGGACACCATCCACCTCTGGATGTCAACTTGACCCATTGGTCATCTGGAAGTGTCGCAACAATTTATTTACCACATTCAATATCAACATTTCATTAATCCTTCTATTCAACAACAACCAGGGATGGAGGTCACTCTCCTCCTCCCACAGGAATTCAAGCAGATTAGTTTTCTATCCACCAAGCAAGGGAGGCTACGATTATTACTCACTCAATCACTCCATATTTCTGTAGCTTCGTTTATAATCTTGATTAGAAAAATGCTGCCCAACAAATCCCATACTAAGAAACAAATTCGTTTCTCAGTTCCCTTCGGAACCACGGAGTTGCACATGCTCTCCCTTTTCAGAAATTGGTCACCAGACCTATTCCTCTTGCATAGACACGCCCTTAAGTTAATAGGGATACACACTCCCCTAGCACAACCATGAGATTTTTAACTTTCTCATGCCATTTCACTTCCCCCATGAGGTTCATTCTCAGTCCATGTGACTTCTTTTATTTTACAAAGAGTGATTACCCCAGTAGAAACTTTTTCAGTTATGACAGGTCAAGTAGGCTGATCTCACCTACTTCCATAAGACCTATAGACATGGATGATTTTACTCCTGATGCCAGATCCTTCATTAAATCAACACTTTTAATTCACAAAGGCTTCATAAGCCCACTTTTTAGGCAATTCCTGCCACCTATTCAATCAATTTTCCCTGTGGACTCAAGTGCTCCTTAAAACAAGTTTATTCCATTTGCATCCAAGTTTTATTATTAATGCCCCTTGACATAATCCCACTTTTATAGGGCTGGATATCATTTCTCCAAAATAAATCATAGGCTTCTTCTGCCATAGTCTAGCATGATTCAATCTCGTTAGGTAAAATCCCAGTTGAATTTTAATCTGCATCCTTCTCCTTCAAGAACTTATGAAACTAGTTTCCATATGACATTAATATTCTCAACAGGCTCATCTTATCCTTGGTAAAATAGTCTTATGATTGTTCTCCGACCCATCCAGGCCTGTGTTTGAATCATGCTTTGTTAGATAGGGTAGGGCAGGGTGCCCTATACCTTAAAGTTTTCTAAGAAAGAAAAATAATCACTTGAATCTTTCGTGAACCCAAGCAGGCCAAGTGTTGTTTCTCACTCTGATACCACTCTGTAACACACCCGACCCTAAAGTACCTTTTTAAGGATGGGGAATCAAAATTTCACTTTTTTCAATCATCTCGAATCTTCTTCCTGAGATCTCCATCACCTTCTGCTCGTTAAGAGATTTCCAATGACTATTACCATGCTCAAATCTGAGCTCTGGATTGGAAGTTATGCCTTTTCGAAGCTCTTCAGGCATCATTGGTAAAAGGCCACGTGGCACCCACGTGGGTTCACCTCACCATCCCACCTGGCATGGACTTAAACAAGGTTTTCATCCTTCAGCGATGACATGGCCACTAGAGGAGAGATTACAGGGAATGTTCATCGTGCCTTCACGATTACCAGGCCTTCATCCCTTCATCCTTCTTATCCATGTCTGAAACATTCCTAGAGTCCCGAAGTCCCAAATTTCCCTAGCACTACTACATCTATGGTGGAGATCAATCCACCATTAAATCCAACGGTTTAGATTCACCATCGCTCAATGCATAGGTTTAAGGGATTTCGACATTCAACGCTGAACACCCTTTACTCTACTTGCATATCCTTCGAAGGCCCAAAACCCCAAAATCCTACCACGTGGCTACGACCTTCGGTGAGGTTCCTCATCGTGCTGTTATGAACATACCCCCAAAAATCCCAAAGTCTCGAGGTCCTGCAACGTAGCTCTGACATTTGACCCTATACGTTCTAACACCCTAAGTCTCCAGAGTTCCGAACTACTGAACTTCTGAGGTCCCATTAGCCATTAGGTCGAGCAACTATGCACTAGGGGGTGACATGTGGAAAAATATAGAGATGAAACATAGACCAATCGATGGGTGACATGTGTCAAGTTCCATTTGACACATAAGCTCTGTGAAAAGCATGCATCAAGATGACACGTGGCACACATAATATGGGTCCACATCACCCTAGGTGACAACAACATGCCACATGACTTCAGGCCGACAGTCTCTGGGAACATCCTGCTTCTCCTACCAACAGAATTTTTTGGAGCTCTGAAGTCCCAAACTCCCTCCAATTAACCTTCCAATATCCTCTATCCAATGGTCAAGATAGGTCCACGTGGATCCTTAGATCTACAACCTTCATTGCTTCGCGACTTCGTCATTCGGGGGTTTTGCTGTTTAGTGTCCTTTTTACTCCTGAAGTGGTCAGCACAGGATTGACCATGGTCTAGATCCAACAGTCAAAAGAGAGGTCCCGAAGTATCTTCAAATCAACGGTCCTTGTCACTTCATGACTTTGACATTTGGGGGTTTTGCTGTTTAGTTTCCTTTTTACTCCTGAAGTGGTCAACGTTGAACTGACCATGGTCTAGATCCAATGGTCAAAAGAGAGAGAATGCAGTATCCTCATATATATGGCTTGTGTTACTTCACAATTTTGATGTTCGAGGATTCCAACCATTTAACACCCTTTTTCTCCCAAAGTGGTCGACGCAGGATTGACCATGACATAGATCCAACGATCAAGGGAGATCCAGAATATCCTTAGATCTACGGATCGTGTTACTTCATGACCAAGAAGTGGATTGAGGTTTAATAGGGGAATGAATCCCATGATAATGGGTAAATGACCACCAACTTTTGGTCAACCATCAAGTTACAGGTTCGACTGGTCACCTTTGGTGCATTTAGGATTTTGCAATGTTCATTCACCCCGGACCTCCGGAGTCCTAGAGTCTCGAATAACTTATCTCCTTTTTGGGTATGATCCAATGACCCAAATCTATCCTTGCAGCCAGATCAACAATTTTTGTGTCTTCTTCTGTACTTCTCAGCTCTGCTTCCCTTCAATAAGGGATTTAAACCATGGTTTTCATAGGTTGCGGCCTTGGTCTGCATTCTACAAAAGTTATACCTTCTGAGATTGAAAATAATTTGAATGAAGTGTGGGCACACTTCTTATGCTTCTACTAGAATTTAGAAGTTGGAGAGTTCTTAACCTCCACACAAATTGCATAGGCTCAGTGCACCCTTGCACTACCTCTCTTGAGCTTAACAAACCCTTTTTCCAGGAGACCCAAAACAACTGGAAATATAGACATGCATACATGAAACTGTGTCTATGGTCAACAAAATCACATTTTATTTCCTTTAATTCAAGCCACTACAGGAGGCTCAAGCATTTGTGTGTATAAAGCATGTTCAAACCATATAGTTCCTTACTTGCTTAAACACACAATCATGCAAGATAAAAACTAGTCTAATCATCAAACAAGCATGCACATCCTTGAAATATTCACAGAATAATCAACCTTAATTTACAGTTCAATTTCACAGGGTATGAGAATACTTATCTATTACAAGTTGTAGCCAACCAACTGACAGTGGGTGTTCATGTAATGCCCCCACTTTGGGACATCATTATATTACAGAGTGTTATGCTGATCAGAGTAACTAGATGCGGGTGATATAAAGTACATGAGCTATTGAGGAGTTTTATTGGGCTTGACTTGCATCACTCATATTTTTCATCATCATGATCCATTCCGCACAACTTGGATTTGGTTTCGTTGCATTCTGACGATTTCTGTAATTTTGAGTTATTACGAGCTATATGTTAATTAAATTCACTAAGAAGGTCATATTGGGAATAATACTTGAAGGAACGTCTTAGTGTAATAACTCATTGGAGTTGAGAGGAATAACACTACAATATAGTATGATGAGAAGTGACTTTCAGTGGCCAGAGAATCCATAAGGAGGGATAAATCACTTTTAGAGGTTAAATGATTAATTAATTAATTAAAGTGATTTAATTACTTAATAATAAAATAAAGTAAAACTCACTTGGAGAGACAAGGTGAACAGGGAGGATAAAAGAGTTATAGGGGCCTCTATTCTCCCATTATGTTGTTTATTAGTTTGATATCTGGCTTCTTTCTAGTGAGCCCATGCACTTGGGGGTTTTGAGGGTTTTGACTTAGCAAACCCTAGAGATCAACTCGATGGTGAAAGATCCCACCCAACCTAGTCCAAGATTGGTCATGGAGGTGAAATATTCCTCCCTCACCATTCTACATCAGTCTATCCCAGTTACAAGGGGATTCTACATCAACTACATGTACAGAAGGGAAGTGGTGTGCACCATTGAGGGTTTCTAGCATGATGGCATACTAGAGGAACTAGATCCATTTGATTTGGGCAAGGGAAAGGAGATTCAAAGGGTTTGTCTATTGAGATAGCCTGGTAGAGGCCATAGTGCCTTTCTTTTTCCTACTTGTGGTGTGTTTGGTCTGAGATATGATTTATTATGAGCATGCCATGATTCCCCTTAGTGAAGTGCACAATTCCCGAAGTGGATCTATTCATGTGGAGGGCACAAAATCCATTCTTCAACAAAGGAACCCTCCTACAATGTTTATAGATTTCAAATATACTCTTCTCAGGGGTTTTGAGGTGGATTGGAGTGAACGAGGAAGAGGGCCGAAATATCCATAGAGCTAAAACTAGAAACTAGTGCGCAACTCATCCAGTTTGAGGGTTTGACACATCAGAGGGCAAGGGTCTCAACTTGTTATTTATCTTCTGCAACTATTTGGACTTTGGAGGCTTGTTTCATCTCTTCTTGGACTCACTTGATTTTTATTATCATTTGGTTATCAGATCTCAACTATATTGTTCCATATCTGTAGATCTATTGTACCATGATCTTCTACTATTATTAATAAAATCAGATCTCAGGTATTTTTGGCTATTTCTTGTGTTGTTGATCTTGCATCTTGTTGAGTATATTCCATTTCTATGTCTTCTTTGATTATCGGTTGCAAACAACCATTAAACCATCATTATAAACCCTAGTGCAATTCATGAGACTTAAATATGCAAAGTGTTTGACAAAATGCCACAACCAGAAAATACACAAAACTCAATGAAAAACGCAGTGTTCCTAGCATATTGGCTTGGGAACATTACAGTTTGCCTCTCCACCCAACCATAGGCTTAGAGGCATTCAATATTATCACTTTGGCCACCCCCCATGATATCACTAGGGAAACTTCCTCAAATTTCTCAGAGATCCTCTCTCTGTCATAGCCTCTGCAAGGTTTATCAGGTGCTCCCTCAACATCAAGCTCACGACCTTCTTCTCAGGTCAGGTTTTCTGGGTTCTCTTTCTAAACTCAAGAAAGGTATTGGGGAGATTACTCTCCTCCACCTCTCTGGAAAAGGTAGAAGTCTCCCTTCTTCCCCATTAAGATCAGGGTCTCCACGAGGTTTATCACATGCCTTCCATTTCCTCCCTCTTTCCTCTAGTGATATCATGGCCAGTTCTTCAAGGCTTCATCCCCACAATCAGGTTTTTTGGCAATATAAACAATAATACATTTACATTTTTCACATGCCATAACATGGTAATCAAAAGTAATGATTAATTACAAGCTGGGGGAAACAAGGGTATTACAATACTGCAACATCGATCAGTTGGTTCATAAGCTTTTGTAGTTACATCTCTCGAAATATTGATCAATAGGACTTTCAAATCTATTTTGGGTAATGAAAAAAAAGACCACGAACATACGATATGATTCCTCCAACCAGGTTTCCATCTCACCCAAAATAAAAAATATTCTACAACATATGCTTTTTCAACAGCTCAGGATCATAAGTTGTCTAACTGTCAACGTTAGAGTGAATGTTATTGGAGCAAACAAATATTTTAGCTGAACTTTCTCAAAGGATTTTTCACATGGTTTCCTCATGAAGATGAATGAAAACCAAAGTTAAGCCAAGCTCAGTTAAACAACAAAATGAAATGCATCAAGTGAAAAGAAGAAAGCTTTCATGGAAGAATAAACTAATACTAAAGCAAGTGATCTTGAGCTGCAAACTAAAATAATAATGGCGAACAGATTTTATTCAAGAAATTAAGACAAGCCAAAATCTATGATACACAAGTGGAAATGGAAGTAAACATCTAAAATATGCAAGAATAAAGGAAGGAAAAGAACTATGCTACTCATATTCCTACTCTATCCTACACTAGCTGAAAAAAGAGCTAAGTGAAAACATATTGCCAATGTATCCATTCAAGCAACTTCCAAACCTGCAACTACATATTCATCAAAAGTCAATAACAAAAAATGGAGTAGTGAGAGATCAAAGATAGGAAGAATTGAATCAAGCAAATATCTACCCAACATGTTAAATTTGGCAGCGTTATTACTCATGGGAAATGTAGACACCTAGGATTCCTCCAACCAAGCTTCAATTCCATCAAAATATTTACAATGACCACCATAGGAATTTTGGAAGGAATTTGAAAATGAGTGACATAACTAATGAGACCCATAAATGAAATTTGCATACTATATACCTTGTGGGAGAGTCTCAATATGGGTGTTATCATATATTCCAAAGGTCAAAACAAGATAATGAGAACTTGGCATAACCATCGGTCGAAACTGAAGCACCTCATTATTCAAACAATTCTCTCTAGAGCCACATTCTACATAACCTACATGTTGAGAGGAGAAATGATATCTGCTAGTCTGAGGGAAACATTAAGCGAAATATAACTCCAAGGATTCTCCTATAACATCATCAAAATCATGGGAGGAGTTATGGAGTATTGAGATATAACCCAAGGATGAGTGATGTATCTGCCTCTGAGGATGGACATGTGATTCCAGAGTAGATTTAGGTGACAATGTTTTTTGGATCAATACAATGTTTCCCATGCCTTGCATGGTGATGGGATGTACATTTGATAAATTTCTTCATGGAGATCCTAAAACTCATTGTGTTATGCATACCTCATATTTTCTATTGTTAACATCTATGCATCAAGGTCATAAATTTCAGAATGTGCAGGATCATTGGATGATACACTGATTCTCACATTCAATTCTGGAACAACAAAATAGTCATCGAAAACATGGTTATCATGATCAAATTGAGACTCAACATATTCAAGAAATTTGAATTGCTAAGGACTTTCAACATTGTGCATCCCAAATGGATTGTCATTAAGAATGAGTCTTTGATCAATCAAAGCTTGGAAATATTGTTGCTCAAGTTTATCATTCAATATATTATCATTGAAAGAGTAATATAAATACTGCACTACATTACAAAGAAGAGAGTGCTCATATGGGTAATTATCATCAAATAGATTCGTATAAAGAGAATGAATATCTTCAAATTTTGAAAATAACGAGATTTCCTTAATGAGAGGTTTGTTATAGACCAAAGTATAGGCATGATTCTCTATAGGGGAGACCCTAGATTGTTCATACTCTGGGCCTAAGGGGTTTAAGATTTATAGTGAAGATTCCTCCCGTTGGCCCTTGGTTATGGAAGTATGCGAAGATCAAGGAAGAAAAGGGATAGTGCGAACTGCACGGAAGAGACCGTGACTGTTATTGGGTCGAAGTGAACAAAAGAGCAGAAAAGATGGAGTGAAGCCTGAGAAAGAAAGCCATTGGATGAGGAGATCGAGGATGATAGATAAGCAAGGAAGAAGGATCATGGACAACTCAACAAGTGGAAAAAGCCACCATTGGATTCTTTGGAGCACCGTGCAAGAAGAAAGGAAAGATAGACTGGAGAAGCCCTAAAAATATTGGTCAAGTTGACCTAGGGTTTTGGACACCTAGGTTTCGACCTAAGGCTGTCGATGAGCTATTGTAATGTATAAATAGAAGTCTAAATGGCCTAGTTTGGGTTGGTACTTTGGGTTGGTATGATATTGCTATTGATCTAGTTTTATTGTTGATGTGAGTGAGTATTGTATTGAGAGAGAGGAGTGCTGAGAGTGAGAGCCTTCTAGTATTGTAATATCTTCAGTTGGGTGCGAAGATCAATCTGCAGCTGGGTGCGCAGGGAGGGGAGAGAAAGAGAGGAGAAGAGAAGATCTGCTAGCTAAGAGCACAGATAAGAACTGTATGCTTTACCTTAATATATTATAGCATAGTTCTGTGGACATAGCCCTAGAGGGAGGGTGCACCACGTATATTTTGTGTTGTGTGTGACTGATCTTTTGTCTCTGTCATTGGTATACTGTGATTGCATTACTACTTTAGATCTGATAAGTATATGTGCAGAATAGATCTAAGTTGATAAGTGATATATGAATGCTGTGATGTTCTTGTGTTAGATCCACTTGATATTCCCTTTGGTTGTAGAGATCTCTCTCGGGTGAGACTGCATCTGCTTTGCAGGTGTTGCCGAAAGGGTTAGTAGTTAGGGCTTGTTGGTGTGCTCTTAGAGATGAAACCTGGGTCTACCCCTGTGACAACAAATGGTTCTGTTTCCAGGACCAGAATCTTTTTGAGGGAATTTCAAGGTGGTTTCCATCAAAGACAAAGATTCAAAAGTAGATAGAGGATCAGGAGAAGGGCTTCGCTGGAGCCCATGATCCGTTAGGATTTTTCGAATGACTATGGTTGAGTTTTTTAACTTAGCATGCATTGATTAACCATTGGGAAACTTAACGAAAGAGCGAGAAAAGAAAATGAATTATACATCCATTAACATATTTTCAGATCTGAAAAACAATGAAAAACATCAAACCATAATGCACAGGTTGATAACGGAGTTCGGCACAACTTTGCCTATGTCTCCGGGCCTTTTCTCTGTGAGGGAGGCTTCTTTATTTCTGTTCGAAAGATTATTAGTACATCTTTACAATGACGAATGGCTTCCAGACTGATTTGGTCATGTTCGCCCAGATATCTAGAATCTTTCACAACTTACGGCACCTGAAACGGATGTCCCGAGCTCTCAGAAATCGTCCGACAGCATCTCCTCCTCAACAACTTCCCTGCCTCCAACTAGCTTTGACTTGGCCTTGCCTCAGCATCTCTGCTCTCCAAAACTGTCAAAAAGCTCCAAAAAAAGGCTCCAATGGCCTCAAAATGGCCTTGGTTAAATAGTGGGGAAGTTAGTTGTCCATCTCCAACTTCCTCCACGAATTTAGGCTCTAAAAATGCCCAATAACCCTTAAAAATGAGTTAATTACATTAAAAATGGGCTAAACATTATTAAAAAACCCAAAATTGGTTGAAAAACCACTTTATAACCATATAATAGTTACAAACGGGCTTAAGCCCCTTA